>SJYC01022789.1:0-55385 GCA_006408675.1 Madoqua kirkii | reverse complement strand
CGTCTAGTCAAGGCTATGGTTTTTCCTGTGGTCATGTATGGATGTGAGAGTTGGACTGTGAAAGAAGCTGAGCACAGAAGAATTGATGCTTTTGAACTGTGGTGTCACAGAAGACTCTTGAGAGTCCCTTGGACTGCAAGGAGATCCAACCAGTCCATTCTAAAGGAGATCAGTCCTGGGTGTTCTTTGGAAGGAATAATGCTAAAGCTGAAACTCCAGTACTTTGGCCACCTCATGAGAAGAGTTGACTCATTGGAAAAGACTCTGATTCTGGGAGGGATTGGGAGCAGGAGGAAAAGGGGATGACAGAGGATGAGATGGCTGTATGGCATCACCGACTCGATGGACATGAGTTTGAGTGAATTCCGGGAGTTGATGATGAACAGGGAGGCCTGGCATGCTGCAATTCATGGGGTCGCAAAGAGTTGGACACGACTGAGTAACTGAACTGAACTGAACTGAGACTCAGTTGAGAATGGATGGAAAGTCAAGCAGATGTAGAGAATGGACATGTGAATATAGAGCGGGAGGGATGAATTGGGAGATTGGGATTGGCATATATATACTACAATGTATAAGACAGATAACTAATAAAAACCTACTGTATAGCCCAAGGAACTCTACTTGGTGCTCTGTGATGACCTAAATGGGAAGGAAATCCAAAACAGAGGAGATATATGATTACATATGGCTGATTTACTTTGCTGTACAGGAGAAACTAACAAAACATTATAAAGCAACTATACTCCAGTAACAGAGAAGGCAATGGCATCCCACTCCAGTACTCTTGCCTGGAAAATCCCATGGACAGAGGAACCTGGTGGGCTGCAGTCCATGAGGTCACACAGAGTCAGACACAACTGAGAAACTTCACTTTCACTTTTCACTTTCATGCATTGAAGAAAGAAATGGCAACCCACTTTAGTGTTCTTGCCTGGAGAATCCCAAGGACGAGGGAGCCTGGTGGGCTGCTGTCTATGGGGTTGCACAGAGTTGGACATGACTGAAGTGACTTAGCAGTACCAGCAGCATACTCTGGTAAAAACTAATTTTTAAAAATATATTAAAAAGTTTTTTTAAAAATCGGAGAGTGAGCAGGGCAGCATGGAGAGGCAGGTGTCAGAGATGGGGTGAGAGAGACAGGTGAGGGCCAAACCACAGGAACTTGCAAGAAGCCCCAAGGGGTTTGGAATTTCTCCCACAGGCAATACAGCTCCAGAATAGTGAAAGGCAGAGGTGTAACTTTCAGTTTAGGAAAATGAAGAGGTGATGGAGAAGGGGGAGTCAGGGATGACACTCCAGTTTCTGGCTATTACCAAGAGAGAATGTGAGCTGAGGAGAGGGAAGGGGGTAAAGTTGGGGAGATGATAAGTTTAGTTCAGGGCATACTGATGACTTGACTCCTATGAGGTGGCCACATAAAGGTGTCCTAGACACAACTGGGCATATGCTATACAGCTCCTAAGAGAGAGTTCTGGTTGCAAATACAGCTCTAGCAGCCATCGGCATGAAGTGTATACATGGTGCTCCAAATCACTAAGAGCCAGATCTGCAAAATGTCCAGTTTCACACCCTGGGCCCATCTTCACCCCGATTATCTCAATCATCCAAGAACTCCAATGGCAAATTCAGACCAAAAGGGAGATAATCCACTTCCTGGGCAATGCAACAGGAACCCCAGGGGAAGGGTCTGCTGCCAGAGAGAACTGGTCTCCCTGTGGGGCACTGAACAGACTCAGATCTGGGTTGTGGAGCTGGCACAGCAGCCACGGGACAACAAAGCTGTGTGTCTAGGTCAGCACAATCCTCGGAGGTGGAGGAGTGTGCCTGACAACCCCTTGCTTCCATGCCAAGTGCATTCTCAGCAGGTCTGGATCTAGACCCCTCGGCTGCTCTCCCAGCTATTCTCTGCCAGACTGCCACTGCATCAGAGCTTCTTCAGGTACCTTCCATCCATGAAATGATTGCCAGCATCCCTCCGAGCAATCCCAAGCAACTAAAAGCATTCATTCTCTGTCATTTCCCAAAAAACAATGTGTAATTGTCTCTATGACTTATTATTGATGGGTTAAGATTTCTTTCTTGAATGAGCTGTTAAACCACACAGTATAAAATCTACATAATTCAAAATTCTGTAAGTACAAGAAGGAAGCGATGAAAAGTCTTCCTTCCCACCAACGCCCTCCAGGTCTACTGGCTCCCCGCCTCACAGGCAGCCAGTTATCAGTTTCATGTTCATGGGTCCAGATGCATTTTCAGAGTGTGGCTGAGTGATTGAGGGAGTGAACCCCAGGCTGTGAACTGAAGGATTCTAACCCTGACCAAACCAGGTGTGATGTGGACAGGTAAGTCTCCATAAACTTGTCTTGCCCACCACTTCCAGGCAACTAACTACCTCTCACTCTGCTGCATGGCTGAGAGCTGGACAAAGCAGCTTGGGTTCCCCGGGAAACTGGTCCATGGTGCTGCTTCATAGCCCTCACCTTCTCTCTGGACCTAGAGTCCTGCAGGTGAGGGTGAGACAGGAAGGAAAGTGCAAAGGGTGGGGATAGGGGAAGGGCTGCAGGTTAATCCAGGTTTAACCTCTCTAAGCTTCACTTTCCCCATCCATAAAGTGCAGGCAATAAAACCTACCTCGTAGGATTTTATGAGACTTTGATGAAGAAAAAGTGTAAAGTACCTGGCATATAGCAAAAAAATAGTAGCCACCCTTGTTTTAATGTTTTTGTGGTTATGAAGAGAGGTGACTTTAGAATTTGAAATTCAAACTTCGTGCAAACAAGGCTACAGCCAGTCAAGACCTCAGCTTTCTCTTTCCCTTTTCATCTCTCTCTGCCTTTCTCCTTTTTCTTTCTCCCTCTTCATATTCCCCTTCTCCTTTGTTTTCTCTTCTTGCTGAATCCATTTCTTATTTTTCCTCCTTCATCCTTATTTTCCCCCGTCTCCTCTCTTCACCCTGCCCATCACTCCAAGGGCCTGAATATCATAAGGTTGTAAGAAGTCAGAAAAAACAGTCCATAGTTCCACCATTCTTCCCTATTAACAATCCCTCTCCTCCCGCTAGCACGGTTTCCCCAGTCCCTGGCCACATCCCCTTCTCAGAGGCTCTGCTATCTGATGGCTCTCAGCCAGTCCCAAGGCAGGTCAGTTACATTTAAGTGGGGACTCTGAACTGAAAGCCCTAAGAGACTCAGAGCAATGGGATACCACTGAGGAGCTTCAGGCCCAGAAAGATTTCTGTTCAGGCCATTTTGCCATGTGACCACACCTGCATAGACAAATGTGCATTTGTGCCTAACTGGGCTTGGTACTGCATCTCTGTGAGACTCTTCAGGTTCTCAGAAAAGCTGATGTATTTTCCAGAGGTTCTCAAAATGTGTCCCTAGACCAACAACATCAGCATTACCTGAGACTTGATATAAATATAAGTTCTCAGCCGCCATCTCAGATCTTCTGAATCAGAAATTCTGAGATATGAACCAGATATCTGAGTTTAACAGCCTTCCAGGTGATTTAGCTACACACTCTGCCCTACACTGAGAGGCTTTAGGGGTGGGGTTGCATGGTGTCTGCAGAGAAAGAGCTGGTCTGGGTCTGGCATTTAGCTTCTTGGCCTGATTTCACCTACTATGTCCACTAGTGCAACTTCCCATTGTCTCACTGTCACACTTGCATCACTGCTTTGCTCAAATCCAGGTCCTTCAACTGCTAAATTATGCTTCTCTGATCATTCACTCTTCTGTTCAAATACCTTCAGTGACTGTCACTGTCCACTGAGCCAAGTCCAAACTTCTTCACAAGGCCATCAGATCTCTCTGACCAAGAGGTGTCTCTGGTTGCTCCCAACTCAGACCCCATTGCTGGACACATTGTGCTCAGTCACAAAGTCTCTCTGAAGGTAATAACCAATCATTCCTATTTCAAAAGTGACCTTCTCCATGAAACCTTGTTCTCTCAGCCTCTTTCTCTCTTTTTGCATCTCAAACCTTGCTTCTCATGTTCATCATACAGTCTCCATAGAAAGGCTAATTGTTTTTTAGCCCTTTCTCCCAAGACCGCTGAAATCATATCCCTTTGTTCTGGGTAGACAACATCAAGTCAACATCAAGAGAGAAGGAGAATCTGCTAAATAGAGAGACTGGTAAGTGAGACATCCCACATTGAGGACACAAGCCTAATAAGAACAAGTATTTTAGAAGATAATATTGTTTCCCCCATAAAGCATAGAGAATTTTGTAGGAAAAAATCCAACACTTAGTAAACTGACCTATCATTAGCAAAATGTCTTAATTTTAATGGCCTCAAATAGTGACATAAACAAGCATGTCAATGGACTTCTACTTGCAAATTTGCTATTGTCCATTAAAAAGCCAGAATGTCTTTCTGAGCAACTAAGAATATCATGATTAATTCAGAGCCTCTCAAATGTTTAAGGAGTACCTCCTCTCAACTGAGACAATACCGATTTTTACTAAAAACCCTAGGATTTGTTTAAGGAGGGACAGTGGGAGCAGACCAGAGCTAGTGGAGACAGGAGGTGTATCACTGAAGACCACAAGGGGAAATCACACTGGTCATAACAACTAACATATACATTACTATATTCCAGTTACTGTTCCTAGCCCTTTACACTTATTAACTCAAACTTTCACTCTGATTTAAATTAACCAACATTAACTTTACTGGCTCCAATGAACCCACCTTTGATTTTCTGTTTTTCTTACAACTAGCTTGTTTTTACTGTAGGGTTAAGCCATCATTCATTCACATATTCTTTCATTCATATATTGAGTCTGAAAATACACATTAAAGTGCCTACTTTATGTGTAACACAGTGTCTTATTGAGCATAGAAAATGAAAAAAAAAAAAAGTCAGCATTACATGTCCCCAAAGTCCTTTTATTTTCCTTCTAAGAATAGAGTTTAATTGCATTTCTGAGCCACCTGGGAGTTAGTCTGAAGTCATGTGACTGAACTAAGTTGAAGAAAATGAAGGTAAAAGTGGTATCACCACCTCTGGCCTGGCACATATAAATCTCTACTCCATTCTCTTTCCTTCTGTAGTGATGTTGGTGGCCACATACTGAAGATGGTAGCAGCATAAGAGAGAAGGGAAATAGCCCTTGAAAGGCTGCATGGAGCAGATTATTCACCAAACATCCAACAACTGCATCAGAGTTGAGCAATTACTACTGTTTCATGTCTTAAGCCACTGAGATTTGGGTTTTTTTTTCCCCATTGTAACAGCTACCCTTACTTCCCTAATAAATATGAAAGGTCTCTGAGACTTGAAGCAACTGATGTTCCATTTTTTTATGTCAGTGTACCTTCTGTACTACTTATAAACTCTGTGCCTTTGAAGGAAATTATTTAACCTATGTCAGCTATGATTTACACATTGCAAAATGGGTCTATTAGCTGAATATAAATAAACAGCTAGATATTTCTCCAGTAAAGATGAATTTACTCAGGATTAGCAGAGAATTGAAATTTGAGGTCTGCAACTGTGGTGAGCCAAAAAAAGAATGATTTTATAGGGGGGAAAGGAAGATCAGGAGGATTACAGCAAACAAAGAATACATGGGTTTTCATTGGCTGAGTCCTTGCCAGGAAAGAAGAGTCTTTCTTCCTGTTGGGCTCTGTTGTCACCACAGTGTGAAATCTCACCTTCTGATCTTCCAATTCTATTTAATAGAGGTTTCTCTTTGTTAATTTTTTACATTTCCCCCTTTGATCAAGATCTTCCTCTGAAGTGTTGCTGATCAAGAGATAAGATTTTCCAGTTTCAGGACCTTTTTGTCCTTCAGTAGGATGAAAAAAGGAAAGACTTTTACTGGGTGTAGTGTCTCATAGCACACAGATTGAAAACCTATTGAAGTCATATTCAAGTAACGAGAAAGGGTAGGAGAGCGAACTCTCAGTCACTTTTAATCTAAAGTCTATATTATCAAAATTATAGACATCTCTTTTCATCAGAAGTGCCACGTTATTACTAAAGACTTGTTGGAAAACTTGCATCAGTCTTGGTCCAGATATCCTGGGAAAGCTGTCTCACCAAATGTCATCTGCTTTCATTATGAAAAATCCTTACTTTCAGGCCACCAGATAGTATGCAGTTCCAGCCAGGATTTGGCGCTTTCTTTAGGGGTATAAAGTGAATCCAAAAGTATATGATTTGGAGTTTGGTGTTACAAGAGTTGGTTAGCAGTATCTGATAGGAGCCTTTCCAGTGAAATTGAAAAGATTTCTTCTGGAGGTGTTTTTTCCCACTAGACACAATCTCCAGTTTGCAAGGTATGATGCTTAGGTCTTTGTTTTTTGAGAGCACGCTGTAAAAAGATTTGTCTACCAAAACATGGTTATCTTTAGTAGAAGTAATAAAGACTTTGCAATATTTGGTTGTCTCTTTTTATCAGTTATGGGACAAAAGAAGCAGGAGCCAAATGAACCGGACATCCTGTGACTATCTTAAAGAGAAAGAATGAATATACGGTTTCCAAAAGGGGTGGAGCTGGAGTTTAAAATGACTCAATGGCAGTGCTTTGGGTCAAGATATTTGGAGAGCTGCTATAGATTTTACCAGCTGAGTCTTAATAATGCTGTTAGTGCATTCAATCAGAGGACTGAGGGTGGTAAGCACAATGAAAGTGTGCTTTCTGCAAAACCCTTCCAAACAGGACAGACTTATCAAAGCACCTGGCTAGTGAGTTTTTTGATTACTATGAAGTTTGAAGGGAAGATAGCTTTTCCAAAAGGACTTTAACCACAAAAGAGGCAATAGCCCACCTGCAAGGGAAGTCTTCAGTCTAACATAAAAATATACAAATCATGGTTTAAACATATTTATATCCATTGGACAGAAGAAGCTGCATTAAATCTATTAAATCTAAATTGTCCACTAGGCAGTTTAAAATGTCCTAGAGCAGAATGAACAAGCTTCCCTGGATTGTACTTCAAACAAGTGGGCATGTGAGGTAGGCTTTTTTTGCCATCTTGTTAATATTTCTCTACCAATATTGATTCATGAAAGATATTATTTTGCCAGTAGGCCAATGGTTTAATGCATATACAGTGGTGAGGATTGGAAATTTTAGAGTCTCGGGTGGGCTGGATAGTTATTTACTTCAAACTAGAGCTTTCTCTTTTTATCAAACAAACAATTGCTGAATTTTCAATCTTGTTTTCTTTTCCTGAGGCCAATTGCTGGGCATCTCCAGCCAGTTTTTCTAAGTTATTATTTGGGGAAATATCCCTTTGGTGGTTTGGCCACTTATAGTTCCTTGAAGGACAATATTCCTTGAGGAAATAACAGCAAGGTGATTCCCCTTAGCTTCCAGAGACTCAATTTACAATGTCCTGGAATCTTAATAATAGCTAAAGCAGCAGGTAAGCATATTGCATCCAATAATTTCTGAACATAAGAGCCATTTTTAAATTTTATTTCTGCTAGAAGGAGGCAACATTGCTTCCACAACATTCCAAAATCATGAGCCACTCTGAAAGCACATTTACTATCAGTATAAATATTGACATCTTTTCCTTGGTTAAAGTACAACTCCATGTAAGCACCTATAATTCAGCCTATTGGGTCAAAGTAGTCAAGGTAGAGATACTGCCTCAACAATTCAAAAGTAGTTGCAATAGCATATCTAGCATAGTATTTGCCATTGTCACCTTTTAAACAGGAATCATCAGTGAACCATGAGAAGTGAGTGTTAGCCAGAGAAGCTTCCTACAGATCATCACAAGGAGACCAGAGGTGATCCACCAACATTTAGAAGTCATGAAGGACTTCAGTAGGAGAAGAATAACAAGATTAAAGCTATTGCAATGTAAACAAGTTTTATGAGGGGCAATTAACAGCATGACTCCTTAGGAGGTGAGGCAGCTGATTGAGAAATGTCAAGTGTGATGAGAAATTCAGGGCAACTTCTACTGCATAAGAAACAAAAGTGGTTAAAGGAATCTCACCATTTTCTTAGTGACCTTAATCAGAAGATCAGTGGCCAAAATGGGTCAAAGGCAAGGGGAGGGTATCCTCGTGCCACTGTGTCCAGTTGCTGGTTATAATGTGTACACCTGTGGCTGATTCATGTCAATGTATGGCAAAACCAATGCAGTATTGTAAAATAGAATAAAGTATTAAATTAAAAAAAAATACTCTATGAGTCAATGGTGCTCCACAAGTTCTGGGATGAGTTCCCTTCCTTTTCTACAAAAAGGGAAAAGGGAAGCTGCTGATGGGGGTGCCCAAGTGCAAATTGGTTCACCTAACTTTCTTTTAAGGCCTTGAAAGCCATATCATCCAATTTTTTCCATAAAATTTGAGTTGTTATTGTTAAGTAGAACATGAAGGTTTGGCTGTAAGAATTTTGGAATCCAGTTTCAACCATAAGCACTAGTTTGAGAAAAACCTCACAGTTGGCACTTGGAAAACTTAGAATACCTACATTTATCTATCCTGTTCTGATACTGGATGTCCTAAATACCAACCTAAGTTTGGGCAGACTGGAATTTTTCTTTGGGGACTTTATGTCTCTTTAAGCTAAACACTTTAGCAAGTGGATGTTATCTTCCTATGAAGAAGCTTGAGAAGGAGATCAAAAAAGCAAATTATCCACATCTTGCAACAAAGTAGAAGCTCTAGAGAACTTTATACCATTGGGATCAGCCTCCAGGATTGTGAGAATTAAGAAGAACTCTTCAGTTCAGTTCAGATCAGTCGCTCAGTTGTGTCCAACTCTTTGCGACCCATGAATCGCAGCACACCAGGCCTCTCTGTCCATCATCAACTCCCGGAATTCACTCAGACTCACATCCATCTAGTCAGTGATGCCATCCAGCCATCTCATCCTCTGTCGACCCCTTCTCCTCCTGCCCCCAATCCCTCCCAGCATCGGAGTCTTTTCTAATGAGTCGACTCTTCACTTGAGGTGGCCAAAGTATTGGAGTTTCAGCTTTAGCATCAGTCCTTCCAAAGAAATCCCAGGGCTGATCTCCTTTAGAATGGACTGGTTGGATCTCCTTGCAGTCCAAGGGACTCTTAAGAGTCTTCTCCAACACCACAGTTCAAAAGCATCAATTCTTTGGTGTTCAGCCTTCTTTACAGTCCAACTCTCACATCCGTACATGACCACAGGAAAAACCATAGCCTTGAGTAGATGGACCTTAGTCGGCAAAGTAATGTCTCTGCTTTTGAATATACTGTCTAGGTTGGTCATAACTTTTCTTCCAAGGAGTAAGCATCTTTTAATTTCATGACTGCAGTCACCATCTGCAGTGATTTTGGAACCCCAAAAAATAAAGTCTGATACTGTTTCCACTGTTTCCCCATCTATTTCCCGTGAAGTGATGGGACCAGATGCCATGATCTTCATTTTCTGAATGTTGAGCTTTAAGTCAACTTTTTCACTCTCCTCTTTCACTTTCACCAAGAGGCTTTTTAGTTCCTCTTCATTTTCTGCTAGGGTGGTGTCATCTGCATATCTGAGGTTACATAAAACCTTAAGGCATTTCTGCCTAGGTGAACTGTTTTTCTTCCCAAGTGAGGGTGGAAAAGTATTAGATAGTTTTAGCAACTAGAATAGCAAAGAATGTACTTAACAAATCAAGTAAAGAATTTACTTCTGGAAGAATGGATATTGGTAACATATGAGGTTTAGAAACAAAAGGATGTCAAGGGATGACAACGCTGTTTATTGTACAGAAAGTGTGTTACTCAGTCATGAACTCTTTGTAACTCCATGGACTGCAGACCATCAGGCTCCTCTGTCTATGGAATTCTACAGGCAAGAATACTGGAGTGAGTTGCCATTCCCTTCTCCAGGGAATCTTCTTGATCCAGAAATTCTTCTGCAGTTCTTCACCGTTTGAGATACCGGGAAAGCTTATTGTACAGAGCTTCTGAACAAATCTCCACACTTAGCTCTTAAGTTTTCTCCTCAGTAAGAGAGACTGGTACAAGGGATAATGAGGCCTAAGTCTCACCATCTTCTTAAGAGCTTTATGCCCTGAAATTCTTCTTTACGTAAAGGGTATTAAGTCTGCGAAGAGGTTTTAAAGGGACTGTTAGAATCTTGATGGGAGGTGAGCTGTGAATTTTGCCAATGTCAGCTGGAGATCTAGCCCATAAGGAAAGTGGTGGCTGATTAAACAGGGACAAATGTGTGTTTCCTGAGTCAGCTCTACTACTATCAGAAGAGACAGAAGAAATAAAAGATGTCAAAGGCTATTTAATTCATCTGGTTGGTTACTTTGATGATTACTTGTTAATATCTAGAATTATTTCCCCCTTTTGGGAGAAAGAAATTTTGTCATGACACTTCTCTAGGAAGTCTCTAATTAATAGATAGGGGCAGAGGAACTCAGCAGAAAAGGATGTGTATCCCTCAAATGGGTCTGAACAAAAGGGAGGAGGCTCAGAAATAAAAACCTCTTGAGGTTCATTAAAGATCTCCACTATTGGAACTGTTTTAGTGCTCCTTGGCAGGTACTACTTTATAGTATCTGAGTTGAGAACCAAGAGTATGGTCTAGGTATCAATTAGGACTAGAAGATATTTATCTCTAATCTGGATGAATGTTTTCCAAGCTGATTAAGATGACTGGGAAGAGCCCCATCCTCAGAGCTCCATTGTTAAGAAATGGGAAGTTGTTACAAAAATTTCATAAATGGTAGAATGTACCTAAAGTGCTTAAATTCATAGCAATGTCTTTTCCAGTGTTCTGGCTCTTTGCAATAATAGCAGAAACTAAGATGAGTTTGTTTTCATTCAAGGTCTTTCATTTGCTGGAGTTGAAGATTAAGAATGTTGTCAGTCTAGGTGACTCATCTAGAGTATAAGAGAACTGGTTTGCCAGATTAACTAAATCTGGAGCAGACATCCTGGTCTTTTTCACTAGAAAGGGTAAGTCCCAATTCAGTCCATAAATAAACATAGAATTAAAAGCTACCTGATGGAGTCAACATGTAACGGAAGACCCAGAATTTCCTTTAAAACCAATATGAAGTCAATTTTAACAGTCATGAACAGAATCATCAATTTTTGTGTGCAAGGCTGAATTTTGTTTGAATCAAGAGGCTTAGGGAAAGCCCTAGGAATTGCTCAACAAAGTGACCTAGAAATTGTCCAAGCCTGAGCATATAAGATAGCAGGTAGTTCTCCTGGTTTTAATTCTATAGCCCTTTCAGGATTTTCCCAATCAGCAGTTTCATCCAATGCTGGACCTGACTTTCCACAACAAGCATATAAGCTAGTTGATAAAAGTCAGAGAAAGATACAGTACAATGCTCACAAGCAGTACAATACTTAACAGTATAATGCTCGCAAGCAGTAGACCCCAGACTGGTTGGTATCAGAAGGTTAATAATGCTGACTCCTACTTACCTCACTACCAGCCAATCAGAAGAATGTCCACAAGCTGATCATGCCCTCTTTGAACCATTACTGTAACATTCCTTACTACCTTCTCCAGGTTGTGACACACAGTTTTGAAGGCATTATCCTGCTGTGGCTCCCTTTGCCAGGTAATAAAATAAAGCTATCCTTTTCTACTTGATCCCAGACTCTGTCTCCAAGATTTAATTCAGCATTGGAATATAGAGACTGAATTCAGCTTCAATAGTAATGAGAAAAAGATGTGCCATTTAGGTTCTAAAAATCAGAGGCACACCTTCTGTATTGAGAACAACTGGTGGAGGTCAAGCAAATAATTTTAGTGATCAGATCAGTAGAGGAGGTTGTGACTGGCTCTGTGGAGTCTGTTGTAGATGTCTCCTATTGTGAGGAGCTGCTGCTGCTGCTGCTGCTGCTAAGTCCAATTCTATGCGACCCCATAGATGGCAGCCCACCAGGCTCCCCCATCCCTGGGATTCTCCAGGCAAGAATACTGGAGTGGGTTGCCATTTCCTCCAGTGTGAGGAGCTGTGACATGCAAAACTCCATGAGAAGAATAGTGGCCAGGTCATCTGGAAGGGAACCAAATTAAGGCATATCAGGGACAGAGGAAAGCAATGAAGATGCTGAATAGGTAGAAATGAGGGTGAAGGGAATCTGTGACAGCTGTCCTGAGATATCTGAAGGGTTGCTCCATAACAGGGAGCCTAACTCATTCTATATTACTGTAAAGGAAATGGCAACCCACTCCAGTATTCTTGCCTGGAGATCCCAGGGACGGAGGAGCCTGGTGGGTGCCATCTATGGGGTCGCACAGAGTCGGACATGACTGACGCGACTTAACAGCAGCAGCAGGATGGGTGGGCACCCATTTAGGGAAGCAAAAGTTTGCTAACAAGAAAGAAAATCTTCATAGTCAGAATGGTCCAACATTGGGACCCTGCCTCCTGAGGAATGAGTTCTCCATCACCCAAAAGATGTGCAAGAGGCTGAATGACCACTACATCAGCCTGTGGCAGAAAGGGACCAGATGGACTCTAAGGGCCTTCTCATTTGTGAAAAGTGGTTTGTCAATATTTCTCAGTTCAGTTCTTTTTGGACTTAAATAAAAACTTAACTTCCTAGGAGCATGAAAAACTCAGGTATAACATTGAGAAATATGAAAGTGCTTTCTAAAGGCTCCTTTGATTTCTCTTTGAAATGCTAAAATATGGTGTAAGCTTCTTGGCTTTGGAACCCACAGCTATTCAGTTCCTTCTACAGGTGATAAAAAGCATCCAGCCTGGAGCATAGATGTGTGAAAATAGATTAGGCAGTGTGTGAAAACACTTCCCATCAGTCACTTGATGGCATTTTTTTTTTTTTAATGCTAATGTCAGTGCTACAAAGCTGTTACCTTGAAATTCACACTTATTCAATTCTACATCCAGGTAAATAAAGCATCCCATCTGAACACAGAAGTATGAAGCCAAACTGAGGCAAACTGTGAAAATCCTGGACTCAACCCATCCTAAGAAGGAATGAAAATAAATTATCTTCCTTCTTCATCCAGTATTATTTATTTGAGTTTGAAGGCTGTAGGGGAAATAACGAACTAGCATTAATTGAATACCTACTATAAGCCAGGGTCATGTTGGGGGTATTTATACTTAAATATCCTCACAACCCTGTGTTTTAAGTATTTTTATGCCTCCAAAAACTTATGCAAACAGAAACCTCTTTTAAGTAGTGTTGAGAGACTAGAAGAGGGAGCTATATCCTGTGACAGGAGCAGAGTCCAACAGGAAGAAGAAAGACTCTCCCTCCTTTCTTGGCTAGGACTCAGTCAATGAAAAATCATGGATTCCTTGTTTGCTACAGCCCTCCCAACATTTTTTCCCCTCTCTATAAGATTATTCTCCTCCCCTTATCATGTGGGGATTTACATGTGGCTCACCATATTTGCAGACCCAGAATTGCAATTCTCTGTTCATCTCAAATAAACCCATCTTTGCTGGAGAAATATCTGATAGTCTATTTGTTTCATATCAACATTGTGACCGTCTGTGTGGGCACCAGAGTAAACCCCCAGTGGCTCCAGCACGGTGAGCAAACAGGGACACATATCTATAATTTAGCCCATTGATGCTCACTGGTTTTCTCCCTGACCATGAACTTTGAAAGTACATCCTTCTCCTGTATCCCAGTTCATGCCTTCTTTGTATTTGAAACTCTCCAAGCTCACTGAGGATCTATTTTAAGATGTTTTTCTTTCTGGATAAGGTGTTGTTCTTTATGTGAGTACTCATTTGGCATGTTGATTGATTTTGAGATCACACTGTTTCAGCTGAAGTTGACTAAGATGCCTTCAGCCCATTCCTTTGGGAAGAAGTGCTGCTTCATTGAAACTTTCCTGGTTTTTCAGCCATTGGTCCATTCCTTTGGCATAAGGGCTGTTTTATGGAAACTGGATGGAAAGCCCTTTGGACTGGCTCCTCTGGGACCAAACTATGTCCTTAGAACTGGCTGATACTAGCTTGCAGGCTGTTTGAGGTTCAAGCTATTTGTATTGAGCTGATTGAAAAATTATACTATTACTCTAGGGGAAAAAAACCTTTGAGAAATGGGATTCCAGTTATCTAAATATTTTGAGCCCTCTCCCTAACCCCCACAGGGACTCTGACTGATTTTATCTTTAAAAACTATGATCCTTTCTCATACGCATTTCTAATTAAATAGCCTGACCCAATCAAAGGCAATTTAGAATATCAGCAGTCATTATGGGGAAATTTTGAAATCTCCAAATTTAATTTTCTTAAAACTGTATTGGCTCACAAATTTCTAGAACAGAATGGAATGCCTATTTCGATTGTTATTTTGAGGATTTCCAGTGTTATTAGGGTCTAAAATTGCCTCTCTGTAAAATAAAATGTTGAGATTAATGGAGGCAAACAAACAGTTAAATAAATAAATAAAATGGGTCCTGAAGCCTTAGACTCTTTCTCTTTGACTTTGCTGTCTCGGGCTCCATTTTTGGCCTCATCTCATCTCATTCCTTAGCTCCTCCTGGTCAGATTCTGCGTCTGGCCCCATCATCATCCTTTCTATGCCACCTATGCTTACTCTTACCTTCAGTTCCTCTATACTAATTATCTTGCCAAACTTCCCTTTTTCATTGAAACTCCCTACTCCCTTTTCCTCTGAACTTATCAGGACTTTCTCTGTTAAAATTAAGCCTTCTGAGGATCCAGAGGTTAAAGCTTTAATTTCTTACATTCCTTGGACTAAAGCTGAACTGTGAGCCATAGTCAAAGACTCTTCCCAAAGTAACCAAAGCCCCTTATAGATTTGCAGATGAATTTAATAAAGTCATTCAAACTTACAGTGGAGGTTTTTGTATCTGCAAAACACTTCAAAGATATTGTCGTGTATACCCCTTGAGGAGGAACTAGGATACTGCCCTATGGCTGCACTGTTCCCTGGCTGCTCTTCCTTTATTTCTACATTCCTTCCCTTCCCTAATTAGCAACTGCTTGATTGAACCTGCTCTTTGGAACTCAGGTAATATTATGGAGGTTGGATGAAGCCTATTCCCTATAATCAAGAAATGGGTGACACAGAAAAACTTTTATGCCAGGAGTCTCATGCTCATGGGATCCCACTCAGTATCACTACTGAATTTTATTTGAGGTCCTCATTCAATTTTGATTGAAATATTGATTCTGTAAGGAGGAAGGGGAATGATTTTTCCTTTACCCTTTTGAGCTCTTGGCTGAAACCTCCTATAGTAAAAACACAGATGAACAACAGAAAAACAAATTTATTAACATGTATGCCTCATGTATTCATGAGAAACACCCAGGACAACTGAGTAATTCCCTGAGATTGCCCAAGCCACCAACTTAAATACTATCTTCAGCTAAAGACCAAAGAAAGATGTTAGGGAATGGGGGAAGTCAGTAATGGAAGGTAAAAAGCAGGTAAACAAGGGTACAGTTTATTATACAGATTTAAGTCAGTGCCTTCTCCACTGATAAAAGTTTCTTGTGATCTAGAGTCATCCTTCTCTTTCCTAGTATGGAGAGGGAGACACTCTTACAAAGGGTAAATGTGAATGTGTGTGTGTGTGTGTGTGTGTGTGTGTGTGTGTGTGTGTGTGTGTGTATGTTAGTTGCTCAGTCATGTCTGACCCTTTGTGATTCCATGGACTGCAGCCTGTCAGGCTCCTCTGACCATTGCATTCTCCAGGCAAGAATACTGGAGTGGGTAGCCATTCCCTTCTCTGGGGGATCTTCTGACCCAGGGATTTAACCTGGGTCTCCAGCATTGCAGGCAGATTCTTTCCTGTCTGAGCCACAAGCCCAAAATGGTAAGCACTAACATACAAACACACATTACTACACCCAGATTTTGGGTTTTCCTGCATTGGATCAATATCCTTTATGAACCGAGACTGAAAAACGTTCACATTGCTTACTGTCCATATTAACATGCCTTTACTATTCCATTTCTTCATCATCGTAGCTTTACTATTCCAGGAAACTCTTTCCCAGAAATATAAGAGTTGCAAATAACTTTAGTGTTCATTCCAGAAACTTTCTGAAAGACCATCAATTCTTCAAAAGAAATCAGCAATTATAAATTATAGCCTAACACAGTCTGAAGTGTGTTGACTAAGAAAAATAGTCACAACCTAAATGCTAAGAATGGTTTTATTCAGTGACAATTTTTAGGACTTCAAGCCTTGAAGACAGCATCTCAAGTAACCCTGAGAGAACTGCTCTGAGGAGGCAGGGGGAGAAGTCAGATTATACAGAAATTTGTAACAAAAGGCAGGTAGTCTAAACATCAAAAGTATTTTTGTGAATTAAAGAAAACCAGATACCTCAAGTTAAGGAATTTAGTGCTTTTCTATGTCTGGGAAGATGCAAGAGTCTGGGCTTACTGAAATCATTCCTTTCTTATGCATCTCAGCTATATGGGCCAGTATCCTGTGATTTTTCACTTCCTGGGTTCTTCAGGGCTCCCCATAGGGAGTGGCTTCAGCCTAATGGCTGACAGATCACAGATAATTCTTCTCCTTCCTGAGTGCTTGGAGGGCTGGAATCACTGATGGCTGTGACATCCTTGTTTGTTGATATGGCAGGAGATATTCCATTTCTCAAGACTTTGTCCCCAAACTCTTCTCCTCGCAGTGCTCACCAATGCTAAATTATTGTATCATGACCCTCACCCAAACCTAACCAAGTCCCAGCTTAAGATACTCTTTACACTAGAGTTCAGAGCACGATAACGATCCCAACATTACCCTTTTTTTTGCCATGACACTGGAGCTTCAACTGTCAAAGTAGGATTTTCCCTTACCAAGATAAGTAACAGGTTCATTTGTCTTACAAACAAGTTGTGGAAACACTTCAGGGAGCCATTATCCAATAGTAGAATGGAAAAAATACTGCTCATCTCATGGGACCATTGGGAGGATTTTTTTTTTTTTAAGAGACAATGTTAAGTGCTCTATTTGTGCTACAGACTCAATAAACACAGTACTTGCTACACAGTAGGTAGCTTGAATATAATTGATAAAATGGATTAATAACAAGTATAGTATTAAGATTCTCCCTTCTCTGAACATCATATCTGAGAAGCAAAAGGAGGAAGTTGGAGAGATAGATGCAGGGGGAGAGACATGAAGAGAAAAAGTGAGAAACAGAGCTTTCACACCTTTCAGCAATGTGTCAGTGTGTAAGTGCATCACCAGAAGGCATGGGTGTCTGAGGCAACTAAAGGCAGCTGCCCATCAAAGATTCATGCTCCCCCTCCCATAGATTCTGAGATATGGCTGGAGAGAATCACCAGCCAGTGTTGCATAACTCAGACTCATGTATCTAGGTTAAGCATGTGTCTCCTTCCCACTGTAGGGTTGGAAACATAATTTTCCCTCTTCTCTTCTAAGTTCTTATCTGGGGCCCCTGTAAGAAATGATTGATAAAAGAAAAACAAAAGTTTTCTGACATTTATGTTTCATATACACATGGGAGATACACAGGGCAAAATGAGTAACTCGCAAAGAGTTGACTTAGAATTCAGGCTTAACTACCATCTTCAGCCAAATCATACAAAAAAGGTATGGGGTGGAGGGCAGGAAATGGAAAAGAAACCAAGAAAGGGAAGATAAAGGAGGGTGATGCTTGCTTTGCAGGTGTAAGTCACTGTCTTCTCTATTGGTAAGATTCTCTTGTGATTAAGAGTCAAACTTCTCTTCAAACAAAGAAGAAGACATAAAAGTGCAGATTACCTTTATAAATATAAATTTCCCTTACAAAAGGGTAATTTTACTGTTTTCTCAGAGCTCTTCCTATGACTGCTGCTGCTGCTGCTAAATCGCTTCAGTTGTGTCTGACTCTGTGCTTCCCCATAGATGGCAGCCCACTAGGCTCCCCCCCCACATCCCTGCCATTTTCTTCTCCAATGCATGAAAGTGAAAAGTGAAACTGAAGTCGCTCAGTCATGTCTGACTCTTCCTATGACTGAAGTATCTCAAAATAACCAGCTCAGAATAGTGCTTATGCCATAGACATATATTTGGGAGTGGCATGTTCTGGTCTCCTACATCACCAATAAAAAGAAATAGGAATTCATATGGGTCATATTCAAGATAAGCCACTTAAAAGGGAGTTTTCCTTCCTTGCTTTTTCTTTCTCCTGCCGCATAAATGCTAATGAGTATGATGTATTTGCCCCATTCCACCCAAGGCAGCAATGTTTCTGATTCCAAGAATTATACATTCTTGATAGTTAGGACACACACCACTCCCTTCCCCAATCCAGTGTGAGCCACACAAGCCTGAGTACTCTGTTGCCCTCCTGTATGATCACCCCCTACTGGCTAATGATTTCCCAGGTGAGCCTCAAGCAGACTCTGCTGGGTCCCACACCCGTATATGCCACAGCTCTGGGACATCTTTGCTGCATAGCTCCCAGGCACACCCAAGACTGGGTGGCCATCTTTCCTGTTGTTGCAAACCCCATTTCAGGGAAGAGCTTCATCATCCCACAGGCCCAGAAGCCAAAAACCCTGAAATTTTCCTGTCTTATGACTGTGCCTGGGTTATGTTACCCATCTTGTTGACCATCCTACCTAGGTCTGGGTCATTGCTGCCACACTTCTGTTAGGGAACTGCTGACCAAAACCACCCACCTTGGCCAGGCACAAAGATAACCACTTGCATGAGTTGTCTCATAACAGGGGTCCTGAAAGGAAGATGGCATTACTGCCAAAAACTAACCAAAATAAGAATGAGAATTCAGGAGAGGCCAAAAAAGGAGGAGATGCCAGTCCTTATGTCCTATCAACCTCCCAGAATCCTTCATGCTAGAATCCATCTTGTTTGAGAGATGTGTGCACCACCTGGAAGGACCTTTAGTCAGACCAAATATGGGCCAAGATGATTGTCCAGAGACAACCTGGAACTAACCTTGTTATCATAAAACCTGAGACCATGAGCCACACATGGCAGAGCAGGTCTCCTGGCTTCCCTTACCCTGCTACTCTCTGCCTAGGTACTCCTTCCAAATAAAGCTTCTTGCTTTGTCAGCATGTGTGTGTCTCCTTGGACAATTTATTTATCAATGTTAGAAAAGAGCACACTCTTGAGCCCTGGAAGGGGTCCCACTTCCTGCAAAAGTTTCATGAATACTCTATGAAAGTCTTGTGTTTAAACATATTGCTCAGATATTCATCCTTAAGTTTACAGTAGACAGATTTTTGTGGAATCACGTGAAGTGGTTAAGAGCATGGTTTCTGAGCCAAATAACCTGCTTTCCAGCCCTTGCTCAGTCTCTTACTAGGTTTGCCACCATGAGCATGTTGTTCGAGCTAACTGTGCCTCTGTTCTTTCATCTACAAAATGGGATTAATGCACCTACCTCATAAGCGTTGTTGAGAGGAATAAATGAGTGCCCTCAGAGACAGTACCATCATCCCACTTTACATTTTCCTTTTAAATACAATATTTTATACCTGGTTAAGCTCATCTGTACAGGCAGGCCAGTATTGGTGTCCTGATCTTGCCATGTGTCATTTTCTATAACAATAAGTGACATCTGGAGCCCACTACCCAATACCCAGGATATCCTGTCTTCTCCTTGGGTCTCAATGGATCCCTGTCTCACGGTAACCCCCAGAGCCTCCAGCTAAGGCTGCTGGTCAAAGCCACCCTCTGGAATTGAAACTGAGTGGGGCCCAGGGATGTTCCCAGGCACAGAGGCCCTTTTGTCACCCATTTCTTGTAGGTAAGACTCCAGCCTCCATGACTTTCCCTGAGTTCCAAAGGGCAATATTTACTAACCAAGGGAGGAACAGCCAAGAATCCACCTGAGGCAAGATTCAAAGGACCGGAGAAACGCATCAAGATTAAGAGACCACCACCTGAGTTGACATGGAACAGACTGGTTCCAAATAGGAAAAGGAGTACATCAAGGCTGTATATTGTCACCTTGCTTATTTAACCTATATGCAGAGTACATCATGAGAAATGCTGGGCTGGAGGAAGCACAAGCTGGAATCAAGACTGCTGGGAGAAATATCAGTAACCTCAGATGTGCAGATGATATCACCCTTATGGAAGAAAGTGAAGAAGAACTAAAGAGCCTCTTGATGAAAGTGAAAGAAGAAAGTGAAAAAGTTGGCTTAAAGCTCAGCATTCAGAAAACTAAGATCATGGCATCTGGTCCCACCACTTCATGGCAGATAGATGGAGAAACAGTGGAGACAGTGGCTGGCTTTATTTTTCTGGGCTCCAAAATCACTGCAGATGGTGACTGCAGCCATGAAATTGAAAGATACTTATTCCTCGGAAGAAAAGTTATGACCAACCTAGACAACATATTAAAAAGCAAAGACGTTACTTTGCCAACAAAGGTCTGTCTAGTCAAGACTATGGTTTTTCCAGTGGTCATGTATGGCTGTGTTAGTTGGACTATAAAGAAAGCTGAGCACCGAAGAATTGATGCTTTTGAACTATGGTGCTGGAGAAGACTCTTGAGAGTCCCTTGGGCTGCAAGGAGATCTAACCAGTTCATTCTAAAGGAGATAAGTCCTGGGTGTTCATTAGAAGGACTGATGTTTAAGCTGAAACTCCAATACTTTGGCCACCTGATGCAAAGAGCTGACTCATTTGAAAAGACCCTGATGCTGGGAAAGATTGAGGGCAGGAGGAGAAGGGGCTGACAGAGGATAAGATCATTAGATGGCATCACCGGCTCAATGGACATGGGTTTGGGTGGACTACGGAAGTTGGTGATAGACAGGGAGGCCTGCTGCACTTTGTGGGGTCGCAAAGAGTCAGACATGACAGAGCGACTGAACTATAAACTAAACTGAACTGAACCTGAGTTGAGATTAAGGCAGTGCAGGACCTACTCACATCTTTATCTTGTCCTCACCTTTGAATCATTGTTATAAAACTCCTCATCAAATCCTCCTGCATTGGGGGCACAGGAATCTACTGTGTCCTGTTTTGCCTGGCAAAGCAATACAGCTCTACTATTCTTTTCTATTTCACCCAAAACTCTGAGATTTCATTTGTACCAGTGTGCAAAGACATTGAGCTGTTGGTATCAGAATCACCACATCTTTTTTACCTGCCCTTCTTCAGTCTGAACCATCTGGGGTGCCCCACAGCAGGGACACACACATCCTAAGAAGGGGGCTCACTCTGTTGACGGAAACTGCCCCAGTCATGCTGGAAACTGAGTCCTAAAGCCAAGTTCCTTTTCTGAGTTTATGATTAACCTCTCTATCCAAAACTTCATTCTCTTTCTTCTGTTCTCCCTCAAGATTAAAGAGTATTAAAGAAAAGAGACTGTAACCAAGCAGGACCTTATGGGCCCTCCAAGGTGCAAAGGGTTTCAGTGTCCCCTGTTTCTTATTTGTAGAAAAAGACTTCAGCCTCCTAGAGCTTCCCTGAGTTCCAAGGGTAGATTCAAACAGTTACTAACTAGACAAGGGAAAGCAAAAGTAGAAAGTCAAGTGATTCCTAGGGTAACAGGCAATTTTGGCCTTGGAGTACAAAATGAAGCAGGACAAAGGCTAACGGTTTTGCCAAGAGAATGCACTGGTCATAGCAAGCATCCACCTCCAACTACACAAGAGGCAACTCTACATTTGGACATCACCAGATGGTCATTACCGAAATCTGATTGATTATATTCTTTGCAGTTGATGATGGAGAAGCTTCATACAGTCAGCCAAAACAAGACCAGGAGCTGACTGTGGCTCAGGTCATGAACTCCTTATTGACAAATTCAGACTTAAATTAAAAGTCTAGGCCATTCAAGTATGACCTAAATCAAATCCCTTATGATTATATAGTTCAAGAGACAAATAAATTCAAGGTATTAGATCTGATAGACAAGGCGCCTGAAGAACTATGGAAGGAGGTTTGCAACATTGTACAGGAAGTGGTGATAAAAAACCATGCTCAAGAAGAAGAAAGATATGAAAAAGGCAAAATGGTTATCTGAGGAGGCCTTACAAATAGCTGAGAAAAGAAAAGCTGCAAAAAGCAAAGAAGAAAAGGAAAGATATACCCATCTGAATGCAGAGTTCCAAAAAACAGTAAGGAGAGATAAGAAAGCATTCTTTAGTGATCAATGCAAAGGGATAGAGGAAAACAATAGAATGGAAAGGCTAGAGATCTCCTCAAGGAAATTAGAGATACCAAGGGAACATTTCATGCAAATTGGGGGCACAGGAATCTACTGTGTCCTGTTTTGCCTGGCAAAGCAATACAGCTCTACTATTCTTTTCTATTTCACCCAAAACTCTGAGATTTCATTTGTACCAGTGTGCAAAGACATTGAGCTGTTGGTATCAGAATCACCACATCTTTTTTACCTGCCCTTCTTCAGTCTGAACCATCTGGGGTGCCCCACAGCAGGGACACACACATCCTAAGAAGGGGGCTCACTCTGTTGACGGAAACTGCCCCAGTCATGCTGGAAACTGAGTCCTAAAGCCAAGTTCCTTTTCTGAGTTTATGATTAACCTCCTATCCAAAACTTCATTCTCTTTCTTCTGTTCTCCCTCAAGATTAAAGAGTATTAAAGAAAAGAGACTGTAACCAAGCAGGACCTTATGGGCCCTCCAAGGTGCAAAGGGTTTCAGTGTCCCCTGTTTCTTATTTGTAGAAAAAGACTTCAGCCTCCTAGAGCTTCCCTGAGTTCCAAGGGTAGATTCAAACAGTTACTAACTAGACAAGGGAAAGCAAAAGTAGAAAGTCAAGTGATTCCTAGGGTAACAGGCAATTTTGGCCTTGGAGTACAAAATGAAGCAGGACAAAGGCTAACGGTTTTGCCAAGAGAATGCACTGGTCATAGCAAGCATCCACCTCCAACTACACAAGAGGCAACTCTACATTTGGACATCACCAGATGGTCATTACCGAAATCTGATTGATTATATTCTTTGCAGTTGATGATGGAGAAGCTTCATACAGTCAGCCAAAACAAGACCAGGAGCTGACTGTGGCTCAGGTCATGAACTCCTTATTGACAAATTCAGACTTAAATTAAAAGTCTAGGCCATTCAAGTATGACCTAAATCAAATCCCTTATGATTATATAGTTCAAGAGACAAATAAATTCAAGGTATTAGATCTGATAGACAAGGCGCCTGAAGAACTATGGAAGGAGGTTTGCAACATTGTACAGGAAGTGGTGATAAAAAACCATGCTCAAGAAGAAGAAAGATATGAAAAAGGCAAAATGGTTATCTGAGGAGGCCTTACAAATAGCTGAGAAAAGAAAAGCTGCAAAAAGCAAAGAAGAAAAGGAAAGATATACCCATCTGAATGCAGAGTTCCAAAAAACAGTAAGGAGAGATAAGAAAGCATTCTTTAGTGATCAATGCAAAGGGATAGAGGAAAACAATAGAATGGAAAGGCTAGAGATCTCCTCAAGGAAATTAGAGATACCAAGGGAACATTTCATGCAAAAATGGGTACAATAAAGGGCAGAAATGGTATGGACCTAACAGAAGCAGAAGATATTAAGAGAGGTGGCAAGAATACACAGAAGAATTGTACAAAAAAGATCTTAATAACCCAGATAACCATAATGGTATATTATCACTCACCTAGAGCCAGACATCCTGGAGTACAAAGTCAAGTGTGCCTTAAGAAGCATCACTACGAACAAAGCTAAGGGAGGTGATGGAATTGCAGGTGAGCTATTCAAATCCTAAAAGATGATGCTGTGAAAGTGCTACATTCAGTAGGCCAGCAAATTTGTAAAACTCAGCAGTGGCCACAGAATTGAAAAAGGTCAGTTTTCATTTCAATGCCAAAGAAGGGTAATGCCAAAGATTGTTGAAACCACCTCACAATTTCACTCATTTCATATGCTAGCAAGGTAATGCCCCAAATCCTTCAAGCTAGGCTTTAAGAATATGTGAACTGAGAACTTCCAGATATACAGGTGAGATTAAGAAAGCAGAGGAACCAGAGATCACATTGCCAACATCTGCTGGATCATAGAAAAAGCAAGAAAATATCTATATCTGCTTCATTAACTACACTAAAACCTTTGACTGTGTGAATCACACTATGTGGAAAATTCTTCAACAGATGGGAATACCAGATCACCTTACCAGTCTCCTGAGAAACTTGTATGCATGTCAAGAAGCAATAGTTAAAACTGGACATGAAACAATAGACTGGTTCAAAAGTGGTAAAGGAGTAAGTCAAGGATGTATATTGTCACCTGTTTATTTAACTTACATGCAGAGTACATCATGAAATGCCAGGCTAGATGAAGCACAAGTTGGAATAAAGATTCCTGGAGATATATTAATAACCTCAGATATGCAGATGACACCACCCTTATGACAGAAAGTAAAGAGGAAATAGAGTCTCCTGATGGAGGTGAAAAGGACAGTGAAAAAAGCTGGCTTAAAAACTTAACATTCAAAAAATGAAGATCATTGCATCTTGTCCCATCACTTCATAGCAAATAGATGGGAAAACAATGGAAACAGCGACAGACTTTACCTTCTAGGGTTCCAGAATCACCACAGACAGTGACTGCAGCCATCAAAAGAAAAGACACTCATTGCAAGAAAAGTTTTGATAAAGCTGCTGCTGCTGCTAAGCTGCTACTAAGTCACTTCAGTCATGTCCAACTGTGTGCGACCCCAGAGATGGCAGCCCACCAGGCTCCCCCATCCCTGGCATTCTCCAGGCAAGAACACTGGAGTAAGTTGCCATTTGCTTCTCCAATGCATGAAAGTGAAAAGTGAAAGTGAAGTCGCTCAGTTATGTCCAACTCCTAGCGATCGCATGGACCCCAAGGACCCCTTCCAGGTTCCTCCGTCCATGGGACTTCCCAGACAAGAGTATTGGAGTGTGGTGCCATTGCCTTCTCCTAGATGGAGTATTAGAAAGCAGAGACATTACTTTGCCAACAAAAGTCCATCTAGTTAAAGCTATGGTTTTCCAGTAGTCATGTATGGATGTGAGCACTGGACCATAAAGAAGCTGAGTGCCAAAAAATTGATGCTTTTGAACTGTGGTGCTGGAGAAGACCCTTGAGAGTCCCTTGGACTGCAAGGAGATCAAACCAATCAATCCTAAAGGAAATCAAGACTGAATATTCATTTGAAGGACTGATGCTGAAGTTGAAACTCCAATACTTTCGCCAGCTGATGAGAAGAGCTGACTCATTGGAAAAGACCCTGATGCTGGGGAAGATTGGAGGCAAGAGGAAAAGGGGATGACAGAAGACGAGATGGTTGGATGGTATCACTGACTCAATGTACATGAGTCTGAGCAAGCTCCAGGAGATTGTGAAGGACAGGAAAGACTGGCATGCTGCAATCCATGGGGTTGCAAAGAGCCAGACAGGACTGAGAGACTGAGCAACAGCAGAGAAGGAAAGGAATGCAGAGATAGGGGAGGACAGTCAAGAAACAATAGTGTAGCAATAAAGCAAAGTCCCAACCTGACACATACATCTGTGCTCTTCTACAGAAACTCAGGCAGAGGATTGTAACTACCTGCTGAGACCCAGCCTGGTCCAAAACTGAAAGCTAATTATTGAGATTCCTGAAACACCACCCTTGTTACCTCACCACCAACCAATCAGAGGAGAGTCATATATTCTGCAGCCCTCCCTCAGAAATTGCCTTTGAAAACTCTTCCCTGAAGACTATCAGGGAGATCAGGATTTTTGAGCATGAGCCATCCATTCTGCTTGGTTTCATTACAGCAAATTACCCAGCATTGACTACAAATGCTGAGTACAAATGCAGGCTACACATGCAATTCTCAACACAAATGTTTATCTTGAAACATGACTAAGTCCAAACCTTCTTAAAAAGGTTCAGACACCCCTAAACTGTGGAGATTGACAATGCTTTCACTGCTTTGCAGGTGTTTTGTGTTGGTCTCAGCCTAGGCAGTGATGCTATTGACTAGGAAAGCCTGGGGGCACTCATCTGGATTGCACTACTCAGGCAACCCCCAGAGATATTACCCTGATTGCAGCCAAATGTAGGCAGGACTAGCTCTAGTGGTTCTTATGATTTCAGGATGTACCTTACTAACAACCAGCAGAGAACTTTGAAAAAACAAGGCTTGTTACTCCCAGGTCCTTGAGGGTACACAGCATGCATGCCCAGAACCACACAGCAGGGTTGAGGGGGTAGAATAGCATAATCATACGGTTCTGCCACTATTGAGGGTGGGATGCCTAGTGTTTTGCAGATTCACTCTTTAAAATTCACTCTGGTGAATTTAACCATAAGAGCAGGCACTATAGCACAGGAATAGAAAAGCAGAGTCACTCAAGATATCAGTTATCTGGGTTACCATGGGCTTTCTATAAGCATAAATTCATGGGTGGGGCAGCCTGGCTCTCTATCATGTAGCTGGCAATATGCTTAATCCAGATGGATGCCTTTGAAATGGATGTTTTACCAATGAAAAGCTTAATGTCAAGCACTTACAACAGGTTTTAGCCTCATCTTTTAAAATATATACGTACATTTATTTATTTATTTTTATTTGGCTGTATCAGGTCTTAGTTGCTGCGTGCAGGATCTTTAGTTGAACCATCTAGTTCCTTGACTAAGGATCGAGCCCAGGCTCCCTGCATTGGGAGCATGAAGTCTTAGTCACTCGACCACCAGGTAAGTCCCTAGCCTAATATCTATGATTAGTATGTAAGCAAAGACTGAGGTGTTTGACCTACCACCTACCAGCTGATCATAGCAGCTTTTATACCTCCTTATCCTGACCTGTTAATTGGGGATACTGGCTCCCAACCCCTTCCCAGAGTCATTAAATATTTTTTTTGAGCTTTTGAGATATAATTGACATAGAGCCTTGTTGTGTATACTGTAATGATTTGATGTATGTATATATTAAAAAATGATTACCACAATAAGGTTAGCTAACATATATATCCTTATATGCAGAGTACATCATGAGAAATGCTGGGCTGGAAGAAACACAAGCTGGAATCAATTACTGGTTTTCCCCAACTTCCTCACTCTTCCCAATCCATAATTTGTTATTGAACAACGGAAAAACAACAACAAATCAACGGACAGTTAGGCTATTGTGTCTTGGCTATTGTAAATAATGCTACAATGGATATGAGAGTGGAGATATCTCTTTAAGACAGTGATTTTCATTTCTTCCCATATATACTCAGGAGTGAAATTTCTAGATATGATGTTCTGTTTTTAATGTTTTGAGGAAACTTCATACTATTTTCCACAATGGTTGTACCAATTTACATTCCTCCCAATGCTGCATAGGAGTTCCCGTTCCTCTACCTCCTTGCCAGTACTTGTTTCTCTTGTCTATTTTCTTTTTCTTGTCTTCTTTATAACAGCCAGTGGTGTGAAGTGATATATCATTGTAGGTTTGATTTGCATTTCCCTGGTAATTAGTAATCTTTGAGTGTTTATTTTGTGTTGGCTATTTAAATATCTTTGAGAGAATGTCCATTCAGACACTTTGTCCATTTTTAACTGGATTATTTGCTTTTATGCTCTTCAGTTGTATGAGTTCCTCATGTATTTTGGAAATTAACACTTTATCAGATATGAAATTTGCAAATATTTTCTCCTAGTTCATATGCTGCCTTTTCTCTCTCTTACCATTTCTTTTGCCTTGTAGGATCTTTTTGGTTTAATTTAGTCCTACTTGTATATTTTTACTTCTGTTGCCTGTGCTTTGGGTGTCATAATCACAAAATCACTGCCACGACTAACATCAAGGAGATCTCCCCCTATGTTTTCTCCTAGGAATTTTATGGTTTTAAATCTAACATTGAAGTCCTTAATCCATTTCAAGTTTATTTTTATGAGATAGGAGTCTAGTTTCATTATTTGTATGTGAATATCCCATTTTCACAACATCATTAATTGAAGATACTGCTCCGTTCCCCCCATTGAGAAGTCTTGGTTCACTTGTCAAATATTAGTTAACCATATCTGCAAGGGTTTATTTCTGGGCTTTTAATCTGTTGCATTGGTCTATATGCCTACTTTTATGCTAGTAGCATACTGTTTGACAAATATAGCCTTATAATACAGTCTGTAATCAGGAACTGTGATGCTTCCAGCTTTGTTCTTCTTTTTCAAGATTTATTGGACTATGTGGGTTCTTTTGTGGTTTCATATAAGTTTTAAGATTTTTTTCCAAATTTTCATTCCTGTGGGGAAAATGTGCCATTGGATCTTGATAGAGATTGCACTGAATCTATAGATGAAATTGGGTAGCATGAACATTTTAACAATACAAATTATTACAATCCATGATCATGGATATCTTGCCATTTATTTGTTTCTTTTTCAATTTCTTTCATCAGTGTCTTTCATAGTTTTCTGTAATGGATCTTCACCTCCTTGGTTAAATTTATTCCTAAATATTTACTGTTTTGAAACCATTATAAATTCAATTGTATTTCTTTTTCAGCTAACCCACTGCCAGACTACAGAAATACAATTTAAAGAGACAGTTTATGTGACCCTGCTTTCTAAAGGTGCAGGATTTATACAATGGATTCAGCAACTTAGCAAGGTGAACTCAGCTTTGTTTTGCACAGAGCTTTTTTCAAGGGAGGAGCTTTGCTGAAAGCTTTCTGCAGAAGGAAGAGCTCTTATATCCTGGGACCATAGCAGAGCCCAACCAGAATAGGAAAACTTCACTTCTTTCCTAGAAAGGACTCAAGCAATGAAAAGCCATGGATGTTTTGTTGCTATAGTCCTCCCAACTTCCTTTCCCCCTCTATAAAAGCATTCTCCTTCTCTTGCCATGTGAGGACTTTTACATGGCTCACCCTGGTTGCAGATCTCAAATTGCAATTGTCTGCTGATCCTGAATAAATCTGTCTTTACTGGAGAAATATCTGGCAGTCTATGTTTCAGGTCAACAAAACTGTCTTAATTTTTGCAGCTTTGTTATAAGTTTAAACCAAGTTAAGAAGTGTAACTCTATTCTTCATCAAAATTCTCTTGGCTATTCTAAGTCCTTTATATATAGTTTATATTTAGCTTGTCAATTATAATTTTTTAAAGTCTACTGGTATTTAATTGAGATTGAGCTAAATCTATTTGCAAAGAATCACCATCTTAATAATACTGAGTGTTATGATTAAACATATTACAACTTTCTAGGTCAACTTTTTGAGTAGTGTTTTATAGTTTTCAGTGTAGATATTTTGCATATCTTCTATAAATTTGGTTTTAAGTATCTGGCGAATTTTAATGCAATTATAAATGATGTTTTTAATTTCATTTCCAATTGCTTGTTCTAGTATATATACACAAAACTGATTTTTGTCATATCATCTGAGAAAGAAAAGCAGTTTTACTTTTTCCCCTTCCAGTCTGTATGCACTTTATTTTATTGTCTAGAACTTTCACTATGAGGTCAAATCTAAGTTACAGGAATAGGCTTCCTTACATTGTTTCTAACTCAAGGGAAAAACCATTCAGTGTCTCATCATTAAGAGCTATATTAGCTGTAGATATGTCATGTGCTGTTGTGTGTGTGCTTGTTAAGTCACTTTAGTTGTGTCCAACTTCTTGTGACCTGATGGACTGTAACCTGTCAGGGTCCTCTGTTCATGGGATTCTCTAGAAAGAATACTGTAACGAGTTTCCATTTCCTGCTCCAGGGGATCTTCCTAACCCAGCCATCAAACCAGGGTCTCTTGTATCTCCTGCATTAGCTGACAAGATTCTGACCTCTAGGGCCACCTGGGAAGGCCTACCTAAGTCTGCAGTTGTTTTACTGGTAGATTTTTATCAACTTATTAATCTTTTCAGAGAACCAACTTTGGCCATGTTCATTTCCTCTATTGTCTATCACATTGATTTCTGCTCTTAAATGTATTATTTCCTTCTTTGCTGGAAGCCAGCATGAGGAATCCACCAATGACAAGGTCATGAGGAAGGAAGCCTGACAAAACACAAGGACGTGACCAGGCTTCAGGGGTTCCCCCTGGTGTTTCCTGAGCATGTACCCCCAAAACCAAAAATCTGCCAGCTTTTGTACTCTGCTTTTCCACTCTTCTGACACACTCTGGAAAAAGTCAACTCAGGGCTTTAGTCTTCTGCATTTGAAAGGGATGTTTCAGTTAAACCTCCTCTGATAGCTCTCTCGCTTGCCTAACAGGTTCCCCTGGACCTCTTACAGTTTGTGAATTGCTTACAGCCTCCCAATCATGAGAGGCACAAAGCTTAAAAGCATCTTAATGATACAGAGCCTTTTCTACAGAGCTAAAAATCATGTTGGTGATGGGTTCTCACTGTTGACTCAATGATTGCTGCCAGGCCTCCATATTCTTTATCTTTTAGGCACCTGGGAGGATGTTAATCAATGTAAATGGGATATGGAAAAAGATATATAGTAGTTTTGATGTTAGCAACACTAGACTTTTGAGTTAATTACTTTTCTTTTGTTATAAATCACTGTACTCCTTTTACTTGTTATAAATTGCTGTATCTTTGCTATGTAAAAATGTAACTTTATTTAGTGCTTTCTGAGAGTGGCACCAGACTTTGGGAAGATCAACTCAAATAAGTCTTCTGGTTGACAAACCCTCATCAGAAAAAAGACTATAAAATGTTAATTGACCCTTTTGGCCAGGAGATGATGTAAATTACCTAAGACTTGTGTATTGAACTAGGTATGCAGAGAGAAAAGCCTGATTTTGATAAGACTCTGGGCTGCTAATGCTGCATAACTTTGTGTTACCCATTGATCTCTATGTATTATCAAAATTATAAAAGGCCTTCTGAACGATAAAGGATGGACCAGTTTCTTGGACTAGTCTCTTGGCCTAGTTTCTTGGGACTCTGGCTCTCCCTATGTCTCTCTCTCTCTCCTTTTCTCCCTCTCTTCTTTACCCTAATTTTAGGCTGAATTCCCATCTGGAACAGGGCAGCTCACCAAGTCTACTTACTTGTCCTGGCTTCTAAGACCCGTGCAAAAGGGAGCCTAAGGCGGGGCACCCTTTGATATTCAAGTGGGTGCCAGTGACCCAACGTAGATGGTGCAAATCTCTTGTTCTGAGATTTTATTGGTCTTCCCCATAAGCCAAGTTATTCAGCATCCTTTCTCCACCTAATTTTCCTACTATACTATTATTTCTTAATCTAATCTTATATTTCTATAAATAGTTTTTCCTCGCTTATCCATCTCCCCTTCTAATCAACCTGGATCCCCCGGGGCTGGACCCTGGCACTTCTTCTACTTTCTTTGTGTTTTTTAATGACTGTTTATAGCAGCTTTATTCATAATAAACAATACTGGGAAAAATTATAATGGCCACTAATGAAGAAAATAAATTAAGGTATAATTGCCAACATTTGTTGGATCCTAGAGAAACCAAGGGAATACCAGAAAAACATCTAATTCTACTTTATTAAGTAGAATGAAAAAGTCTTTGACTGTGTGGATCACAAAAAACTGGAAAATTCTTAAAGAGATGGGAATACCAGACCACCTTGCCTGTCTCTTGAGAAACTTATATGCAGGTCAAGAAGCTTACATGGAATGACGGACTGGTTCAAATTTGGGAAAGGAGTATGACAAGGTTGTATATTATAACCCTGTTTACTTAACTTGTTTGCAGAGCACATCATGCAAAATGCTGGGCTGGATGAATCACAAGCTGGAACCAAGATTGCTGGGATAAATATCAATAACCTCAGATATGCAGATGATACCACTCTAACAGCAGAAAGTGAAGAGGAACTAAAGAGCTTCTTGATGAAGGTGAAAGAGGGGAGTGATAAAGGTGGTTTAAAACTCAACATGAAAAAAATAAACATCACGGTTTCTGCTTCCATCACCTCATAGCAAATACAAGGGGAAAAAGTGGAAATAGTGAGCAACTGAACAACAATAAATTTTATAATTAAAAATGGCTAAAATCTTATGCTATAAATTTTTTACCACAATAAAAACATCATTAAAAAGGTCCACAATTTTAAATATATATTTTTTGCCCTTCAAGAAGTGGAACCTAATTCCCTTCCTTCAAGTTAGGCTGGACTTCTAGCACACAGCATAAAGCAGAAGTGACAGTTTACAACTTCAAAGACTGAATCATAAAAGAAATTGTACCTTTCTTCTTTTCTCTCTCACTACTGTTCCCTCTGTTGGAAGTTAGATGCCATGTCATAGGGAGATTCAAGCTGCCTGTAGTGAAGGCTGAGTGAGGAAGAGATCTCTTGCCAATTACCATATGAGTGAGCCATCTTGGAATAGATCCTCCACCCTAGTCAAGCGTTCAGATCACTGCAGCCCCTGCCAACATCTTAACTTCCATTTCATGAGAGATCCAGAGCCATAACCACCCAGCTAAGCTTCTCTTGTATTCTTAATCTAATGAAACTGTGAAAAAACAAATGTTTGTTTTACAAAGATTTGATGTTTAATAATTTGGGTTTCAATTACAAATTTATATTTGTATTTCAGCAATAGATAGCTCATGCAAATTTATAGTTCATTTTCACTCAGCATAATTACTGGGTTTAATATGACTGGGCTTAATTCTACCATCCTGCTGTCGGTTGCTACTTGTTCCATCTGTTCTTTGTTACATTGTTTCTATGTCCCACTTTCCCTGTCTTCTTTTGGATTATTGAAGTATTTTATAGTTTCCATTTTATCTATTCTATTGGCTTTTAGCCATAACTTTTCATAATTTTAAGTGGCTTACACTACAATAGGAATTCTCAATCTATAGCAGTCTGTCTTGAATTCATATAAATTCATATAAAATATAAGAACCTTATAATGATATAATTCTAACTGTCCCCTATTCTGTCCTTTGTGCTTTGGTTATCATATTTTTTACTTTTACATGTAGTTAATCCCACCATATAGGGCTTCCCAGCTGGCAATAGTGGTAAAGAACCCGTCTGACAATGCAGGAGATATAAGAACCACAGGTTCAATCCCTGGGTGAGGATGTTTCCTTGGGGAAGGAAATAGCAACCCACTCCAGTATTCTTGCCTAGAGAACTCCATGGACAGAAGGAGCCTGGAGGGCTACTGTCCATAGGGCTGCAAAGAGTCAGACATGACTGCAGCAACTTAGCACACAGCACAATCCCATCATATATTTTTATTATTGTTTTAAACAGTCAAAAGTCCTTTAAGAAAATAAATGAAAACATTGTTTTATCATTACACACATATTATAATTTCCAGTGCCATTCTTCTTTCTTGCTAATCTGATCTTACATCTGGAATTTTTTATATTTAGCCAGAGAATTGCTTTCTTTGGCATTTTTCATAGCATCATTCTAATGGCTACAAATGGTCTCAGATTATGTTTTTCATTAAAAGCTTTCTTTTTTCCTTCACTGGATATAGATTTTATTTCTACATTTTAAAGATATCACTTCATTGTATCCTGCTTCTATTATTTCTCATGAGAAGTCAGCCTTTGTTCTTCTTATTGTTTTACACACAGCTACCCAACAGCTTTTAACATTTTCTCTTTATCATCAGTTTTAGCACTTTGATAATGATGTGCATAGATACTTTTCCTGCTTCATATTTGCTGAGTTTCTGAGATCTATAGTTTACTTCTTTCATAAATTTTGGAAATTTTCAGCAATTATTTCTTCAAAGATTTCTTCTCTCTCTTCTGCTTCTGAAACTTCAGCTGTTCATATATTAGACTATTTTACATCATCTGATCAGTCTTAGGCACTCTGTTTAGGATTGGTTGCTTTTTTTCTGCCTTCCTTTTTCTTCTTATTCTTCAGTTTGTGTAACTTCTATTGATTTATCTTTCAATTTATTGATTTTTCTTCAACTATGTCCAGTATTATGTTAAGCCAACCCAGTGGATTATTTCAAAAACATTTTCAGTACCAGAATCTCCATTTTTTAATTTATTTTTTAAGTTTCTATTCCTTATCCTCTTGCATTGCTAATGGGAATGTAAACTGATACGGCCACTAAGAAGACAGAATGGAGATTCCTTAAAAAGCTATGACACAGCAATCCCACTCTTAGGCATATACCCTGAAGAAAGCAAAATTGAAAAAGACATATGTATCCCAATGTTCACTGAAGTACTACTTACAATAGAACACGGAAGCAACCTAGAGGTCCATTGACAGATGAATGGATAAAGAAGCTGTGGTATATATACAATGGAATACTATTCAGCCATAAAAAGGAATCCGTTTCAGTCAGTTCTGAAAGTGAAAGTCGCTCAGTTGTGTCTGACTCTTTGCAAACCAATGCAGTTCATGGAATTATACAGTCCATGGAATTCTCCAGGCCAGAATACTGGAGTGGGTAGCCTCACTCTTCTCCACAGGATCTTTCCAACCCAGGGGTCAAACCCAGGTCTCCCACATTGCAGGCAGATTCTTTACCAGCTGAGCTACAAGGGAAGCCCAGTTCTAATGAGGTGGAAAAACCTAGAGCCTATTGTACAGAGTAAAGTAAGTTAGAGAAATATAGATATCATATACTGATGGAATCTAAAAATATGGTACTGATGAATTCGTTTTCAGGGCAGCAATGGAGAAACAGATATAGAGAACAAACTTGTGGATACAAGGGAGGAGAGGATGGAGGAGGTGAGATGTATGGAGAGAGTAACATGGAGATTTACAATACCGTATGTAAAATAGATAGCCAATTGGAATACGTTATGACTCAGGGAACTCAGGGGCTCCATGACAATCTAGAAGGGTGGGATGGGGAGGGAGATGGGAGGGAGTTTCAGGAGGGAGGGGACATGGGTGTCTCTGTGGCTGATTCTTTTTGATGTATGACAGAAAACCAAAAATTCTGTAAAGCAATTATGCTTCAATTAAAAAATAAATTTAAAAAATATAAAAAAGTTTCCACTCCTTTTATTGAACTTTACTTATGTTCACCTATTTTGTTCTCCTTTTATATAAATTCTTTAAAGAGTTTACAATAGTTATTTTGTATCTTTATCTGTTAATTATAAGCTCTGAGTCATCTATGAGCCTATATCTATTAACATCATTCTCTTATAGACCATTCTTTCCAATTCTTTGTATTTTTGATTATTATTATATGCTGGATATTTTCAATGATACTGTATAGAGAGTCTATGTTATATCAGCTCTATCTAAATTATGTTTTTTTCTGTAGGCAATTAAATTCCTGGCAAAGAGGATCTATTTCAGGTTTATTCTTAATCTTAGAGCATTGCCATTCATGGACACAGACTCTTCATCTTAAACGTGGTCTTTGTAAGGGATGCCTTCCTTTTTCTTCTTATTCTTCAGTTTGTGTAACTTCTATTGATTTATCTTTCAATTTATTGATTTTTCTTCAACTATGTCCAGTATTATGTTAAGCCAACCCAGTGGATTATTTCAAAAACATTTTCAGTACCAGAATCTCCATTTTTTAATTTATTTTTTAAGTTTCTATTCCTTATCCTCTTGCATTGCTAATGGGAATGTAAACTGATACGGCCACTAAGAAGACAGAATGGAGATTCCTTAAAAAGCTATGACACAGCAATCCCACTCTTAGGCATATACCCTGAAGAAAGCAAAATTGAAAAAGACATATGTATCCCAATGTTCACTGAAGTACTACTTACAATAGAACACGGAAGCAACCTAGAGGTCCATTGACAGATGAATGGATAAAGAAGCTGTGGTATATATACAATGGAATACTATTCAGCCATAAAAAGGAATCCGTTTCAGTCAGTTCTGAAAGTGAAAGTCGCTCAGTTGTGTCTGACTCTTTGCAAACCAATGCAGTTCATGGAATTATACAGTCCATGGAATTCTCCAGGCCAGAATACTGGAGTGGGTAGCCTCACTCTTCTCCACAGGATCTTTCCAACCCAGGGGTCAAACCCAGGTCTCCCACATTGCAGGCAGATTCTTTACCAGCTGAGCTACAAGGGAAGCCCAGTTCTAATGAGGTGGAAAAACCTAGAGCCTATTGTACAGAGTAAAGTAAGTTAGAAAGAGAAATATAGATATCATATACTGATGGAATCTAAAAATATGGTACTGATGAATTCGTTTTCAGGGCAGCAATGGAGAAACAGATATAGAGAACAAACTTGTGGATACAAGGGAGGAGAGGATGGAGGAGGTGAGATGTATGGAGAGAGTAACATGGAGATTTACAATACCGTATGTAAAATAGATAGCCAATTGGAATACGTTATGACTCAGGGAACTCAGGGGCTCCATGACAATCTAGAAGGGTGGGATGGGGAGGGAGATGGGAGGGAGTTTCAGGAGGGAGGGGACATGGGTGTCTCTGTGGCTGATTCTTTTTGATGTATGACAGAAAACCAAAAATTCTGTAAAGCAATTATGCTTCAATTAAAAAATAAATTTAAAAAATATAAAAAAGTTTCCACTCCTTTTATTGAACTTTACTTATGTTCACCTATTTTGTTCTCCTTTTATATAAATTCTTTAAAGAGTTTACAATAGTTATTTTGTATCTTTATCTGTTAATTATAAGCTCTGAGTCATCTATGAGCCTATATCTATTAACATCATTCTCTTATAGACCATTCTTTCCAATTCTTTGTATTTTTGATTATTATTATATGCTGGATATTTTCAATGATACTGTATAGAGAGTCTATGTTATATCAGCTCTATCTAAATTATGTTTTTTTCTGTAGGCAATTAAATTCCTGGCAAAGAGGATCTATTTCAGGTTTATTCTTAATCTTAGAGCATTGCCATTCATGGACACAGACTCTTCATCTTAAACGTGGTCTTTGTAAGGGTTTATAGTAAATGTCCAGTGTGTTCGACAAGGTCACTCTGAATGGGACAGAATTTCAGTGTCTCCCAAGCACTCACAGAAAACTGCTAGACTCTAATTCCATGTTTGGTTACTGTTTCTTATTGAACAAATTATCCCTCAAATGTAGCAACTGAAAAAAAAAAAGATTCTCTGATCCCTGGGTAGAGGATTCATGCAGAGTCTAGTAAGACTGACATATTTCTGTTCTATAATGTCTCTGGCCTCAGCTGGGAAGATTCAAGTGATGAATCTACCTTGACAACTCAGACTGGAGTCATCTGACCTCTCTGGGTCCCTGGTTTCACAGGACTCAAAGTCTAGGACTGCTGACCAGAGTATCTGTCTAGATGTAGCTTCTCCATATGGTTTGGGGTAGCCAGAATGCTCATATAACCACTTAGCACTCAATAATAACAGAATCCTAATAAACAAGGTGGAAACTGAATAGTTTTTGTTATCCAGTTTACACATCATAGAGCATTGTTTCCCTGTGCTTTGTTTTTTGAAGCAATCACAGTCCATCCAAACTCCAGGAAAGAGAAACAGAATCTATCTCTTTATGAGAGTATGCCAGAGTCACATTTTAGAAGAGCATGTGGGGTAGGCGATAATGTGGTGACCATCTTTACAAAATACAATCTGCCATACTACCCTAGCAGCTGTTATCAGCTTCTCAGTCTTTCACTAAATGTGAGCAAATTGGGACTTGGCCAAGTTCCTAGGGAATCTATGGGGCTTTTCCTCGATGGTTTCCTCTTCTCTGGTGCCTGACCTCTCACATTCCAGCCACCTACTAGCCCTAATTCCAATCTCTGCTTCCTCTGCTCAAAAAGACTTCCACATTCTACTTGAGTTCTGTTTTCCTATACTTCGACTTGAAAATTGCTCCCAGGCTGAAATCCAGGATAAATACCAAGCTTATCTTCTGTGCTTATTTCTTGGCTAGTCTAGTGATATTCTCTATTCAAAGTCTGAAAATAACTGTTTCAAATATTTTGTTCCATTTTAGAGTTGTTTGCTGTGAGATGGTGTGGCAGACAGACTCTAAAATGGCCCCGTTATCCCTGCCTCTTGAGGTTCACATCCTTGTCTTGTCCCATTCCCTTGAGCATAGGAAGGATCTGTAACTTGCTTCTAGCCATAAAGGATATGTCAAGGTGACGGAACCAATAGCATCTGTGTACATGACTACTGTACATGATTGTGTTACAATCATAGGGCTTCTTTCAGTGCAGTTTCTCCCTTTGCTGCCTTTAAGAAGCAAGCTCCCATGTTATGAGCTAGTTATGGAGAGGGCCATGAGGCAGGGAACTGGTGTTGGGCTGTGGCCAATAACCAGGACAAAACAGTGGGCCTTAGTTCAACAGACTGCAAAGGAACAGATAAGGCCCCAGCCATGCCCAACACCTTGATGCAACCTTGCAGCAGTTGCAGCTAAGGGGTGCCCAGAATCCTGACCCACAGAAACTATAAGATAATTATTGTGTGTTGTTTTAAACTTAAAAGATTGTGGTAATATTGTTATGCAGCAAAATAATTCAGACAGTAAAGTCTGATACCACCAGTTCCTTGTGGACCAAAATGAGAAGTCATCCTATGTTATGAATCACAGAGAAGAAGGGCACATGATACAGGATCTGGGAAAAGGAGGCTGGGATACCTTACATCAATTCTCAGTCAACTAGAAGAGAACGCCCAGCCTCTAAGTACCTCTCTAATTTGTATGCACTGCCTGCTATTCCACCTTAGAGCTTTATTCTTTGAATGAAACATTTATCTATTCAACAAAGTTGTATTAAGTCCCCTGAATGACAGTCCCTGTGCTTAACATCCAGGAACCAAAACTGAGTTACATGCTGTCCTTGCCTTCAAGAAAGCAAAATGATATTTATTCACTTCATACAGGTTATCTCATTTAACATTCACAATAAATCATAAGGTGGGTGCCATTATTTTCTGTATTTTACAGATTAGAAATTAACACTCAGAAATGCTGAATCACTCATTGTAAACATATAGCTATCAAGGGGTAGACTCAGAATTTGATTCAGGATTTCTTTTTATTCCAAAGTCTTCCCACTACAGGCTAAATTACTGCCTAGTGTGAAAGTGAAAGTGAAGTCATGTCTGACTCTTTGCAACCCCATGGACTGAAGCCTACCATGCTCCTCCATCCATGGGATTTTCCAGGCAAGAGTACTGGAGTGGGTTGCCATTGCTACCTTCTCCAGAGGATCTCCCCCACCCAAGAATCGAACCTTGGTCTCCCGCATTGTAGTCAGATGCTTTACCATCTGAGTCACCAGGGAAGTCTAGTGTGAGAGACAGACAAAAAAACAAACAAACAAAAAACATAATTGTAAGACTTCCCTAGTGGTCCAATGATTAAAACTGCATTTGCAGTGCAAGAGTCTGGGTTGGATCCCTGGTCAGGGAACTAGATCCCATATGCTGTGCCGCAACTAAGAGTTCACATGGTACAACTAAGGATCCCGTGTGCTGTAACTAAGATCCAGGCAGGCAAATAAATAAAAACATATTTTTAAAAACCATTATTGTGACTCAGTGTAACAAACATTCTATTGCAAGAAGCAAGGATTTTCTGGGGAGCACAAAAAAGGAAGTTTTGGGCTCAGAAAATGTTGTGATGAGGGGAAGACAATTAAACTGGGTTCTCTGGCAGTGACAGAGTGGGGCAGTGCTGGAGAGCTGTATGCCAGGGTCAGACAGGGCAATAGGATGGCAGAGTCACACAGCATGGCAAATGTGGAGGGTTAATCTGCTCAGTCACGGAAGTGTGAGAAGAGTGGCAGATAGGATCAGATCCCACTGCTAGGACAAGTGCTCAGTTGGGACTATGCCGTGAGGCAGGAAGGAAGGCAGCAAGAAGCACGGTAGAATGCTTTGGGCCACTGGAGATTGTGGGGCCTCTGGCCACATGTGGATACAGGGAGAAGGGAAAGGGTCCAACCTTCTCCAGAGGATCTCCCCCACCCAAGAATCGAACCTTGGTCTCCCGCATTGTAGTCAGATGCTTTACCATCTGAGTCACCAGGGAAGTCTAGTGTGAGAGACAGACAAAAAAACAAACAAACAAAAAACATAATTGTAAGACTTCCCTAGTGGTCCAATGATTAAAACTGCATTTGCAGTGCAAGAGTCTGGGTTGGATCCCTGGTCAGGGAACTAGATCCCATATGCTGTGCCGCAACTAAGAGTTCACATGGTACAACTAAGGATCCCGTGTGCTGTAACTAAGATCCAGGCAGGCAAATAAATAAAAACATATTTTTAAAAACCATTATTGTGACTCAGTGTAACAAACATTCTATTGCAAGAAGCAAGGATTTTCTGGGGAGCACAAAAAAGGAAGTTTTGGGCTCAGAAAATGTTGTGATGAGGGGAAGACAATTAAACTGGGTTCTCTGGCAGTGACAGAGTGGGGCAGTGCTGGAGAGCTGTATGCCAGGGTCAGACAGGGCAATAGGATGGCAGAGTCACACAGCATGGCAAGTGTGGAGGGTTAATCTGCTCAGTCACGGAAGTGTGAGAAGAGTGGCAGATAGGATCAGATCCCACTGCTAGGACAAGTGCTCAGTTGGGACTATGCCGTGAGGCAGGAAGGAAGGCAGCAAGAAGCACGGTAGAATGCTTTGGGCCACTGGAGATTGTGGGGCCTCTGGCCACATGTGGATACAGGGAGAAGGGAAAGGGTCCAATGTCCCAATATCACTGTGATACTGGTGTCAGCCACCCAACTCCAGACATGTCTTGGCTGCCTCCCTATCATACCTGTTGACAAGAATTACTCCACCGACAGCTCCTGCTGATGGGGTGGTCTAAGCAGCCATATATCCATTTACCTCATGCCTCTGGCCACAGATGACTGGCCCAGATATTAACACATGCTCTTGCTCTCCTCCCATGCCATGTTAGTGCATCACATGATTGGCTGAGGTGTAGTCATATAGGTCAGGACCACACTGAGCACCGGACTGGCCAAAATCACAGATGAGCTTAGATATAGGAGGGGTCTAGCAAGCCACAGAAGAAACTAGTCTACAGACGGAAACAGAAGACTGGAGCAGAGGCTCAGAAGGAAGCGAGGTTGAGGCCATGAGATCCCAGAGGAAGAGAAAAGCAAAGATGGCTAGAGGAGCTGCCTTGTGACCTCCTGGTCCTCATAAGATCTACTGGTCTCAATATACCCCTCTCTTCAATTCTAATACGTCCCCAAGTCCTCGCAATAAACTACTCGCATACTATACATGAGTTAATTTGACTAGGTCTCTGTTCATTACAACAAGTGATCCCTGTTTTAGTCAGGACTCTTCAAGTGACACTAACTGGCCCCATCATAAATGAAATGTACTTGCTCATGTAACTGAGAAGGATCCATGGGAGGTGAGGAGAGCTGACATGCCACACAACTAAATTCAGAATGCAAGCTGTGACTTTGGGGAGCTGTCTAGTCACCTCCTGGCCCTCTATTTCTGAGTTTCCTCTCCTTCTATGAATGGGCTTCCTCCATGAGGCAGGAAGATGCTGTGGAAGCCCAGAGTCACATGCTTCCAGCACTGTGACCCCAATATAAAGACAGTCTTTCTACCATCAATAGAAGAAAATCCTAGGGAAAGACTCTAATTGGCCAGTGGGCCACATATATCAACTGAAGGAAGAGGGGAAGAGAGAAACCTGCAGGGCAGCCCTATACAATAACGTCTACATTCCCAAGTTAAGTTGAAACCAAAGGAACAGGCACATTGTTTATCACAAATCACTATAGATACATAGAGAATTTTGTTGATAGACCACTCAATGCATTATGACTGAATTGGGCCAGTCTCATGGTAGCCATAAAAGTCTTTGTACCATCTGTCTTAGTAGCCTGTTATGGTTCAAGACATGATTCACTCTTATTGATTCTTTCCATATCTAGAGGTTATATTATTATAATCAATCTGAATCTTATATGAAATTATATAGCTGGTTAATCATTTCAAGTCACTTACCCTCATTACTCTGTGTAAAGATACAGTCAATCCTAAAGGAAATCAACCCTGAATATTCACGGGAAGGACTGCTGCTGAAGCTGAAGCTCCAATATTTTGGCCAACTGATACAAGGAGCCGATTTATTGGAAAAGACCCCAACACAGGGAAAGATTGAAGGCAAAAGGAGAAAGGGGCAGAAGAAGGATGAGATGGTTAGATAGCATCACTGACTCAATGGTCATGAAGGTGAGCAAGCTCCAGAAGATAGTAGAGAGCAGAGGAACCTGGGGTGCTGCAATCCATGGGGTCACAGAGTTGGATACAACTTAGCAACTGAACAACAACAGTTGCACATTGAGTAAAACAAGAAAATAAGCAGGATACAAGTAATATAGCTAACACACACAAAAAAGAAAAAGATACATGGAGAATCAATCAGTACATGGTCCATGTAGCTCTAGCAGATGAGTAGGAAGGGACACTCTGCCTTCCATCCATCTGCCTTCAAACACCAAACCAATGGAGGCACTTCAGTTCTCACATAAAGCTACTCAGCAGAGCAGAAAGAGTTCAGGCCTGCCATCAGAGACCTGAATTTGAGTCTCAGTTCTGCTGTTCATTGGCTGTGGGATCTTGGGTGGGGGTATGTCTATATAACTTCCTTAAGACTCGATTTTTCATCAATAGAATGAAAGGACTATTATCTATATTACAAAATAAGTATGAGTATTACATGATGAGCAAAAAAGCCCCCCAAAAGGAAAAGAAACAAAAAAGACAGAACAGGAAGAGGCAATATTGTACATTTAAGCAGGCTGCATAAAGTCCCATGAAAAATACCTGCACATGGAAAAAAGGGGAACCCAAAAGGTTTTTGATCACATTTCTTCCTATTTGTCCTCTCAGATATAAGAATCTGAATTCTAGGTTCTCTAATTCGGTTATAGCAAAATCTTGCCCCCCTTGCTGCAGGCAGTGGTCCAAACAGAGAACAGTTTTAGTGTAAAGGACATTACTAAGGATAAATAAGTTATTATAATATAAACAAGCCTGTATTATATTTTCTCCAATATAATAAAAATATTTCTTTTTTTTACATCAAGATAAGAAAAAAGCTTTTCTTCAACTTCTGTCTTGAGATGAATCCAAATCCCTCATGCTATATATTCAGGCCTCTCTTCACTTCTGGCCTTCCCTGGGGCAGGGCAGTCAGATACCTTCCCTGAGATGTCACAGGCATGGCCTCAGCTACAGTTACCCAAGTACAAATTCTTAGAGGTTGGAACTGTCAAACCACTCACACCTTTAAGAAACGGCTGGAAGGCCCCAGACCTTACCTTGAAGTTCTGTCATTGCAAGGGAACATACATATACCTCAGACATGTCTGCTCTTCTCAGATTCAGAAGCTAAGCCCCTGGGCTTGGGGCCCACCCTTTCCAGAATCAGGCCCAGCTACACCCTGATTCCTCTGTCTTCCACACTGGGTCTCTGGTTTTCAGAGTCTTCTGTCCTTCCTCGGGTCCCCACAGCTGTTCCTTCTGTGCACTCCATCTCAATATCAACACAACAATGCCACACCTTTTACAGGTTACAGGTCTGCCTGCCTGAGGGTAATCTGAATTCCCCAAAGGCTGGGACTGCTTCTAAATCATATATGCAAAACAGGGCCAGACACATTATAGAACACACTTGAAACCAGTAATGAATGCATAAGTGGATAATGGATGGAGGGCTGGATGAATTCATGGAAGGATGGACAGGTAGATGATAGGATGGGTAGTCTTTGTCTCTTGTTCCCAGGTTCAATACCTACCATCCAGAATTTCCCTCAGTTTGTTCCTAGCACCCTCTCTCTACTTCTTGGCTCCTGGTAAGATATCCCTCTTTCTTCATTGCCTGGTGGGACCCAGAGTTGCTCATGGTTTCAGGTTGTCTCTCTGGCTCCAAGGGGCTTCTTTCCTGCTGGGGCTGCCCCAGCTAAGACACACTGTCAGCTTTATTCTTCCTTCCTGAAACTTGTCAGGTAGACAGCTCCCTGCTCCCTCCTATACCCTACCATAAATGCTCTGAAGGGCCCTTTAGATATCAGAGTCATCCTTGTTCTTCTGCTATGAAGATGTCTGAGCTGCAAACAAAGTATAATCTTGCTATTTAGGACCTCAGCATAGTGGAAGAGGCAAAAGCTTTACAGAGAGAGACATCCTTGGGTTTGGAGTTTACATTTCTGCCCCTCTAGGTTTGGTAAATCATTAACGGGATTTCACTTTCCTCATCTATAAAAGGCGGAGGATTTTACCCTTCTCACAGGATTACTTGGAGAATTAGAGGAAATTAGAGTACATGACATGGTATATAGTGAGTTTCAATTTGTGGTTTTCCTTCCCTAGCAGAAATAACTCCTTTCTAGCCAATCACTAGCCCACTGAGCAAGAGTTCTCAGCTTGCTCTGTCCTCCTGGCCTCAGCCACACTATCAGCCTGCTCTCTGCTCCCAAGATTCTCTGTGCCGTTTTGAAGGTTTGTTAAAGTCTTATGAAACAGAACATGACTCCATTTGATTGGGGGAAGCTGGGGCCATCGAGGACAAGAGTGGATTAAAGTTGGCCATGAATTCTTTGAAATCAATTTTTGTTTACCTCTCTCCTTGAATCCGAAATGGCAATCCACTCCAGTATTGTGGCCTAGAGAATCCTGTGGACAGAGGAGCCTGGTGGGCTGTTGTCCATGGGGTTGCACAGAACTGGACACGACTGAAGCAACCTGGCATGTATGCATGCACTAGAGGAGCCTGGTGGGCTGCCATCTATGGGATCGCACAGAATCGGACACGACTGAAGCGACTTAGCAGCAGCAGCAGCAGCAGCTCCTTGAATCCAGGCTGGTTCTGTGCTGCTTAACCAGAAATCCTCAACATTAATGCAGCATCTGCCATGGAAGTGGATGGGAAGTGGAGACTTCTGTTTTGTCTCCCTTGGATCACTTCCTCTTGGGATGCTTCCCCCAGAAATGCAGCCACCTGGAGCAGCCATGTCTGGGCATTGAGCTGCCCTCCCAGTTGGCAGCCACGTGGGTGCGCCATATTGTTCCCTGCCAGCCAAGCCCTTGGAGGACACCAGCTCCAGCCAAGGCTGTGTGGGTCAGAACTCACAGAACTGTTACATAATAAAATGACTATTCAAAGTCACTGAGTGTTGGGGTAGTTTGTTACATAGCAAATAGGTACGCAAAACAAGTGCCTCGACGACAGAGGTGGCACACAGTTCATGTCTGGACCCCAGCCCCAACCCTCTGTGCTGTGTGAGGAGTCCTGGGGCTTTTACGGGGCTGGCATGCCCCTCCCCCACACCATACTAGAAGCACTTTGATGCACGATGCTCTGAGACCACTGAGCCAAATGTGGGGCTCTATCTCCCCCTTGCTGAGCAGAGCAGGCACTGCAGAGAGCTCCCTGCCAGGTCTGCCTCCCTGCCAGGTCTGCATCCCTACCATCTGCCTCCCTAGTGCCACGTGGACAGTCAGCCCCAGAGGCTCTGGCTGCCAGGAATGCTTCGCTGTGAGGCTGTGGCCTGCGGCTGTACCAGTCCTGGCTGCCAGGGTCCATATCAGACCAGCCAGCCCTTGGTGCTCAGCAGGGCTGCCAATGGGATTTCAGAGAACAGCGGGAGACACAGTCTTAATGAATCAGAGGCTTCTAGAGGGGAGAGTGAAAGCAGGGCTGGCAGCAGAGGGACAGCTCTTGATCAGACTGCCAACAAGTGGGGCTGTGAACAGAAGGTGGCCTTCCCCCATCAGGAGAGCTGGACATCCAGGGAACAGGATGGAGCTCAGGAGGCTGAGGGGATTGGCCAGACCTTTCCCCTCCACTCACGGTGAGTGTCACCCCAAGCACAGGTTCTGGATTGTGTGTGTGTGTGTGTGGTAAAATATATATAACATAAAATTTACTATTTTAACCATTTTTTAAAATTATTTTTCATTGAAGGACAACTGCTTTACAGAATTGTGTTGGTTTCTGCCAAACATCAACGTGAATCAGCCATAGCTATACATAGGTCTCCTCCCTTTAGAACCTCCCTCCCACCTCCCTTCCCATCCCACCTCTCTTGGTTGTTACAGAGCCCTGGTTTGATTCCTGCATTGGTAGGCGGGCTCTTTACCACTGAGCCACCTAGGAAGCCCACTTATTACCACAGATATGCACTATTTAAATTAACATGAATGAATTTGATTCATCTAGGGACCTCATATTGGAGAAGGCAATGGCAACCCACTCCAGTGTTCTTGCCTAGAGAATCCCAGGGACAGGGAAGCCTGGTGGGCTGCTGTCTATGGGGTCGCACAGAGTCAGACACAACTGAACTGACAGCAGCAGCAGCAGCAGCAGCAGCAGGGACCTCATAAAAGAATTTCGCAGTGTTTGTCTTTTGGGGACTGATTTGTTTCACTTAGAGTAATATCTCCAAAGTTCATCCATGTTGTACATGTGTCCAAATTTCCCTCCATTTCAAGGCTGAAGATACACACTACACTTTGTCTTTGCATTTATCCATGAGTGGATATTTCCACTGCTTCCAGCTTTTGGCTGTCGCGAATAATAAATAGGTCCACATTTATCCGAGTCTCTGCCTTCACTTCTTTCTGAATGCTTTTAAAAGTACTCTTCTTCCCTCTGCTGACTATAAAATTTATAGACCTAGATTATTCCCACTTGTCTCCTAAGCTGACTTCAGATTAAGAGGCCTTGCACCTAGGCCTCTTCACCTGGTCCATCAGGTTAATAGGAAACATCCTAAAGCAGGTGATGTGTGTCACTGCTTCACAAATTCCACGATAACCTGTCAGGTGGCTGTTATCTTCTTACTTTAAATAAACTAAGGCTCAGAGAGAGCATGACTCTTGCTAAGATCACCAGCTGGGAAGTAGCAGAGTCAGTACTTGGAAGTCAGGGCCATGTGAATCCCAAGTTCTCACCCTGATGAGTGCTCACTCACCTCATCCCAGTCCCTCACCTGAAGAGCCCTTCTCTGGGGCTCACTTTTGCCTCTCAAACATGAATCCTTTTTTAATTTATTTTATTAAATTATAGTTGATTTGTGAGTTCTACTATACAGCAAAGTGATTCAGTATATATACACACACACATATATGTATATGTATATATATATGCATTCTTTTTCATATTCTTTCCTATTTTGGTTTATCACAAAATACTGAGTGTTTCCCTGTGCTATACCATAGGACCTTGTTGTCTACCCATTCTATTTGTATTAGTTTGTATCTGCTAATCTAAAACTCCCAAGTCATCTCTCCTCACCCCGACTTGGCAACCACAAGCCTGTTCTCTATGTCTGCGAGTCTGTTTCTTTTTAACAGATAAGTTCATTTGCAAGTGATAGCATATGATATTTGGATGTCCTGTCTGACTTACTTAGTATGATACTCTAGGTCCATCCATGTTGCTGTAAATGGCATTATTTCATTCTTTCTATGGCTGAGTAATATTCGATTGCATATATGTGCCACATCTTGATTCATTCATCTGTCAGTGGACATTTAGGTTGTTTCCATGTCTTAGCTATAGTAAATAGTGCTGCTGTGAGTATTGGGGTGCTTTTGTCTTTTTCAATTATAGTTTTTGCCGAATACATGCTGAGAAATGATATTGTTGGATCATATGGCAACTCTATTTTTAGTTTTTTAAGGAACATTTACACTGTTTTCCATTGTGGCTGCACTAATTTACATTCCCACCAATAGCACAGGAGGGTTCTCTTTTCTCTATACCCTCCACAGCATTTGTTATTTGTAGACTAATGATGGTCATTCTGACTGATGTGAGGTAGTACCTTTTTATAGTCAATCTTGAATCTTAATACTATTTCTCCACCATCTCTGACCTTTTTTCTTTCTTTCTGGACCAAACTCCAATCAATTCTTCCCCTGCAAGGTGCTGTGTGGTACATGCCATCCCCCCAGCCCAGGTAAGCACCATCCCTGAGCCAGCCCCTCTCATCCTCCAGCCACAGCCATGCCCCACCTGCTCTCCCTGGCCCAAGCTCATGGTAGCACTGGAGACATTGGCCCTGTTGCTTCCAGGAAAAAAGGGAGCAGCTCTTGTTTATTCTCACATCTCTAGAAGAACAGCCTCTCCTGACAGGTCCCCTTGGCCAAGAAACAGAGCCCCTGCAATAAGCTGCAGACAAGACAAGCCAAAGCCCCTGCCTGTGCTCCTGAGGTGGGAAGGACAGGCTTGGGTGGGTCTTAAGGTACAGCTTTAGGAAGTCATGGAGAAAAGTTATCTTCAGACCAGCTCTTAGCTGCCAGAAGAGTCCCTGGTGACACAAGCACTTTGCCCTCAGCTTGGTTCTTTCTATTCAGTTCATCTTGATTGGAACCCTAAAGGAAAGAGGGTGAGAGATGGAGTGGGTGATACTGGGATCCAACCCACTTTGAACCCCACCAGGCAGGAGAAAATTCACTTGGAAAAATGACAGCACTTCGTACTGCAGGGGAGGGCTCCTTAGCCACTTGAGATAGACCCCCACCCAACCAGACCCCCACAGGAGAGCCAGAATTTCCATTCCAAGGGACATATTTATTGCCTGATGCTGAAAGGAGAGGATGATTGGCAAGGGAGGGAATTTCTATAGCATCCTAAGGCAGTGAGGTTGTATATTCTCTTCTCTGCCCTAAGCACCTGTCTCCAGCCTTGGCCTCAGGAGAACCACAGAACCTCAGAGCCGTGAAGACCATCTTGTCACATGTCTTTTAACTGTGATTTCAGGGACTCTGTGAGGTACTGAGGGAATTTTTCTGGGCAGAGTCTGTAGCTCTCCTCATGAACCACCAAAGTGAGTGACGATGCAGAAAACATCCAACACCTCCTCCCCACGCCCACTGATTTAAAAGCTGGGAATTAGGAAGGGGAAAGACTCATTTATCCACAGCAGAGGCAGGCCTGGCCCCCCTGTGTGGCCTGTCTTTGGGATGAGTTCTGGGGCCTCTCCACAGCCCAGGAGGGAGAGGGAGAAGAAGCTAAGGAGGGGAGCTGAGGGACTGGGAAAGGGGGACATCACATTTCCCATCTCCACCAGGGACATAGCAAAAAGGAAAGAAGTCATGTTTCCACTGGAAAGAGCACCATTAAAAGTAAGAGAGAAAACTGAAAAATAAGGGCCAGTCACCGAGTCATGAAAAGAATGGTGTGTTGTTCCTAAATGGGAGGGCACTGCTCTAGCTGATGAGTGTAGAGGAAGACACAATTTCAGCCCAAGGAGAGCAGAAGAAGAGTAAGTTGGCCTGGGGCGGGAGTGCTGGCCCACCCTTGACCTGACAGACTGGCAACAGGTCCACCCTGTACCACCTGCACTCAGAGGAGGTCCCACTTCAATATCTTGTGTTCCTAATACCCTACATCTCCTGGTGAGCCTGTAAAACCCCTTTTTCTGCTGGGAACAGAAGAAGACTAGCCTTGGGTGACCATCAACATGTTTTTGCAGATAAAAAAATGTAAGGTGTGATTTTGAAAAACTGCCAATTTGAGAGCCCACCACCAGCCTCTCCAGCCACAGTGACCAACTCCTCCAAGTGCAATGGCTAGGTTAATGGTTCATCCTGAGAGCACTTCTCCCCCTCACTCCCTCCCTTCTGCCTCCATTACACTCACAGCATTATTTGCTTTAAAGAAGCCTTGGGGGTGACTTATTTGGGGTCCCTACCTTGCTAGCTAAAAGCTGGGGAGAACAGGGAGATGGCAGCCCAGGATGATGCAGACTAGACCAGCATGAGCCAAAGAAAGCCCAGCTGATCAGAAACGAGTCAGCTCCCCACTCCTGTACCATCCCCTATTAGTTGAGGATTCCAACAGCAGTAGCCACTTTAATTCTACTGAGAGCCCCCTGTGAGCCAGGGTCCCCATGTTTGCAGACCTCTCTCAGGACCTTTGGCAGCCTGCTGAGCCCACTGAGCAAGGACGTTGGCTCCAGACAGTCTCCAAGTAGGCCAAGGGATGGGAGACTCAGACTGCTCCAAGGGGAAGAAAGGGGAGGCCTCTCATCTAGAGGAAGGGGAGCCCCTCCCACCCTCCCTGCCCTCCCCTGGCAGCACAGTGTCACATTTGATTGAAATTTAATTAGAGCGTAGTGTAAGCAAGAACAAGCAAGGACTCCTAATTGAAAATTACATTCCCAGCTCCATCACGGCTCACAGCCCCGACGCTATCAGAGTGTCTATAAACACGGCCAGCACCCTGCAGGACCAGCTCCTCTGTGCCCACCATGTGCTGTAGGACCAGTCAGACGGGCCCGAAGGGGACATTACTCTCTAGGGAAAGATTTGAGGGCAACTCTCCTAGCTTCCTCTGGCCCTCCAAGGTCACACCGTCTCCTCATCACAGCAGGCAAATCGGATTCTAGCAGAGGAAGAAAGATACACACTGGGAGCCCTCCATATGCGTTCTCTAAATGGATCCTCTCATATGGTTTCTGTTGTTTAATATTGATTTTACAGGTGAGAAAAGTGAGGCTCAGAAGCCAGACAACTCATCTGCCTGGTCACCTAGCTAGTCAGTAGAAGCACTGGGATTGGAACAGGAATACTACCTTTGACATAGCTCTGCTCTTCACTCCCAAACACCTCCCCCCCTCCCATGCTCTCTTACACAGGACATACTCCATGGGTCAGGGTGAGCGGAAGGCACTGCTTCCAATAATGCAGCCCTCCAGCCATGGCAGACCAGTCCTGCAGACATCTGCCCAAGCAGGGCTGGTCAAGGCTCGCTCCCTGAAATATGAATGTTGAAAAGCCAAATGCAGAGGCTGGATCATTGCTAGAGGTGCCCTGGATTCCACCACCTCCAGTTGCTGAAACAGGATTTGGCCATTCAGTTCCTCTTTTGCTTCTAGAGAATACTCCTCTATCCTTCCAGTATATTTGGGATATGGGAGGGTTTTGTTTGCTGGCTTGTTTCATTGAGACAGAGTAGTTCTGTGACTTACAACCAAAGAACTTTTACATATATTTAAAGAGGCTTTTGGCAATCTATCTCCATCCAATCACTCAAAGTTTATTCTTCATCAATTCCCAATAGTCATCAGCTCTAGTCAGGCCAGTCCCTTCTCTGTTCATGCTGAGCCCATTCAGACCAGTGCCCAGGTTATTCTTCTGCATAAAGCATCCTTGCAACTTCCAACTCCATTTTTCCTCCAGCTTAAGAAATTCTACCCATTCTCCAAGATTCAACTGCTTCAGCACAACCTGAACACCACAGTACTAGAGAATTAAACTAATAATCAAACCCAACATACTTTGCCTGTATATTGCTATCTATCTTGGTTCATAAGGCCTTTGATCATAGAAACCTCATATTGTTCTGGTCTTGTATAGCAGAAAGGGTCCAGCCCAGGCTGGGAACAGAACAGATGCACTGAATTATTTATGAGGATGGCCTGGCAGAGAAGCATCCACTTGATCAAAAGCTGTTTTATTTTTTGCTACACTGCACATCCCAGATCCTGTACATTAGACACAGCCATGTGACTGTGTTTTAGCCAATAGAAAGTGAGCAGAAACATGAGTCACTTTTGCCCAAGTGTGCCCACCCACACCCTCATCCCCTCCTTTGGCTACACGAAGACAATTACAAGGCTCTAAGCTCTAAACCATTATGTGGGAAGCCTCCTGTCAATCAAGAACACCTGCTTCAGACAATTATATAAATGAGAAAGAAACATCTATTGTATTGGAACAAGGTATTTCTTTCAAGGGTCTTCTTTCAAGATGTCACCACCTGTGACATGTCTGGTATACTCACTATAGAATTCCTTGCACCTAGCACGTGTAAAGGCTGTAAATATTTGTACGTAACACTTAGGTCCTAGTACCTCCTCTTTCCAAGAGTAACTCTGTCAATCTATATTCCCCATCATGCCTGAAAATTGTTGAGTAGATAATTTTGCCCCCAAAACACCCCTGAATCCACCTACCCAGCCAGTCACTTGGTAGAGAATACTTACTTCTTCCTCTCAGCCTGTGAAGAAACAACACAGAGCAAAGGAGAGAAAAATTGCATATGGTTCTTGATACTAATGCCTGGAAATTACATCACTAGTAAACCATGGCTCAGTGAATTGTCAGAATCTTCCTCTGGGTAAGAATGTAAGGGAACAAAGGAAGAAGAGAAGTAGGTGTATCACTCTCTAAGGTGAGTTGTTTGGGTAGGTTAGTGAACATGGAAAGAAAAGGCCTAGTGAAGTAAAGGAGAGAGCTTGCAGCTGCAGAAAGCAATTAGCTGGGGTTGTCAGAAGACTGAGCTCCTTGTCCTAACCTCACCTTCATTCACTGCATGAACAGGATAAATTGTGCCACCTCTCTGGGCAGTAGTCTCTCCACCTGTTTAATAAGAGGTTTGGACCAAGTCATGTCCAAGGTCTCTTACACTTCTGATGGTCTGTAAGGAGGAAGGGCTTTCTTCATTAATCTTAAAACCCATCAACTTATGGCACTGAATGGGTTTCCCTCCAAAAATGTCCTTTTCCCATGACTATGCAGCTCCTTTTCAAATCAGACTCTTGTTTGGCAATGTCAATGTCATCAAATATTGGCAAAGGAGGCTGAAGAGGTCTAGCAAGTCACATCTATGAAACAGCCAAGAGTGGCTTCTTGTCTTCTTTGGATACTTTTCCATAGGAAAGAAAACACACTGACACTCTGCTCCTCGAGCCACACGCCAGAAAGGGAAAGAAGAATTGCTTGCTCAATAGCCAAGAAATTCCTAACATGTTTGGAGAATTTTTATATTAAGATCCCTTATGAATACCAAGTTAATGTGCATAGCATCCTTTCTGACTCATCATCAACTCAATGGACATGAGTTCAAGCAAATTCCAGGAGATAGTGAAGACAGGGAAGCCTGGTGTGCTGCAGTCCATGGGGTTGCAGAGTCAGACACAAATTAGCAACTGAACAACAACAACAACAAATCTTTTCTGAACCAAGGGAAAGCAAAACTCCGAACTATTTACAGATCTTCTCTATAAAGGTCTACTAATAGAACAAAGAGAGATTCCAGCAAGAGTTGAGGGAAAAAAGGACAACAGGAAGAACAATAACCAAATACTGAGTATCTATCTTAAATTACCCCTAGACTAGATGCTGTGAGTGATGATGTCCAGGATACAATGACAGCTTTAAGGTAATATCTTGACAATTCTCAGCATTTATGAAATGGTAAGATGATGGGAGAGAGGGGACAAGTCCTGAGTGGATGACATGGAAGTAAGTTTTTTTTAGAGATGAGTAATAAAAAATAATTTTCTATAATAATACAAAAAGCACAAGAAGAAGTAGAAAATCTGAATTCTGTAATAATTAAATTAAAATTGTAAATTAAACAAAAATATATCCACAAACAAAACTCAAGACCAGGTAGCAACCCAAGAAAACTGTAACAGTCACTTCAAGAAATAAAACCATTTTATTGCATACATCCTTTCACAGACATAAGAAGAAACATTGCTGTAGTCATTTAATAAACCAGCATGACCATGGTTCTAATATCTGATAGGGAGGATGATTTAAAAAAAAGATTACAACAAACCCATTCATAAGTAGAATGTAGAAACCCTTTCAAAATGAGCAAAATCAATCCAATGATATATAAAAAGGATAATATATCATGAAATACAAGACTGGCTTAACATTAAAAAATCAATTTATGTAAATTACCACATTAACAGAATAAAGAAGGATAAACATTTCCAGACATACCCAAAACAATGCATATGATAAATTTCAAGACCTGTTTAGCATCACAGAACTCTCAGCAAACTGAAAATGAACTTCCTAAATCTGATAGAGAATGCAACTAACATTACACCCAATGGTGACAGAATGAATGTTTTTCATCCCCAGGGTCAGGAACACAAGGATGGCCACTCTCACCACTACTATCCAATGCTGTGTTGACAGCCCCAGCCAGGGAAATAAAAAGTAAAAGGCATAAAGGTGGGAAAGCAAAAAACATGCTTTCTTTGTTCACAAACAGCATAAATATATATGCTAACTATAAAAAAAAAAAGATTTAATTTTGCAGGAATGTAGGACGTTGACATCAGACACATTGTCATTAAAATGGCAAAAGTTAAAAATAAAGAGAGAATATTAAAAGCAGCAAGGGAGAAGCAATAAGTTATATACAAGGGAATGCCCATAAGTCTATCAGCAGACTTTTCAGCAAAAATGCTACAGGCTGTAAGAGATATATTTAAAATATATCTGATATAGTTTATATGTCTTATATATTTGAAATATATATGATATTTTTAAAAATCATATAGCATATTTAAATATGATATCTTTAAAATAATGAAAGAGGAAAATCTATAACCAAAAGTATTCCACCCAGCAAGGCTTTTAAGAAATCAAGAGTTTTATATACAAAATCTAAAAAGAGTTCATCACTACCAAACCAGGTTTATAAGAAATGTTAAAAGAACTTTTTTAAGCAAAAAAGAAAAGGCCACAACTAAAAACATGAAAATTATGAAAGGAAAAATCTCATTGGTAAAGGCTAACACACAGTAAAGATAGTAAATTAACCATATATAAAGCTAGTAGAAAGGGTAAAAGACAAAAGAAGTAAAATTATCTATATCCACAATAAGTAGTTAAAGGATACACAAAACAAAAAGATTTGGGACTTCCCTGGTTGTCCAATGGTTAATAATCCCCACTTCCATGACAGGGGGCATGGGTTCAGTCACTGGTGGGAAACTAAGATCCTACATGCCACAGCATGTGGCCAAAATAAAATAAAATAATTCAAAATAGGATGTAAAAAAACAGTAAATGTAGGGAAGAGGAGTAAAACTACAGGGTTATTAAAATGCATTTGAAATTAAGAGATTAGTACACTGAAAATATCAAATATATAAACTGCTGTATATAAACCTCATGGTAACCACAAACCAAAAATCTATAATAGATACACACTAAAAAAAGAGAAAGGTATCCAAACACTAAAAATTCCCATCAAATCACAAGGAAAAAGACCAAAAGTAGAAGAACGTATCAAGAAAAACTACAAAAACAACCTGAGGAAAAAAAAAGGCTATAAGAACATACTGGTCAATAATTACTTTATATGTAAATAAAATAAATGCTCCAACCAAATGACAGAGTGGCTGGATGGATGCAAAAATAAGACCTATATATTTGCTGCTTACAAGAAATTCACTTCAGATCTAAGGACCCACACACACTGAAAGTGAGGGGATGGAAAAAGATATTCCACACAAATGGAAATCAAAAGAAAGCTGGGGTAGCAATACTTACATCAGACAAAATTGACTTTAAAATAAAGACAGTAACAGACAAAGAAGGACAATGCATAATGATAAAGGAACTAATCCAAGAAAGAAGACATAACAATTATAAATATATATAGACTCAACATAGAAGCATCTGAATACATAAAGCAAATATTAACAGATAAAGGAAAACAGGAGTAACACAATAATAGAAGGGGACTTTAAAACCCTACTTATACCAATGGACTAAACAACAGCAAATGTCAATGGATATATCATCAAGAAAGAAAATCAATAAGGAAACACTGGCCTTAAACTATAAATTAGACGAAATGGACTTAATAGATATGTATGGAACATTTCATCTAAAAGCAACTGAATACACATTCTTT
>SJYC01022787.1:0-13076 GCA_006408675.1 Madoqua kirkii | reverse complement strand
AGAAATAAATGAAATAGAGACTAAAACAATAGAAAAGATTAATGAAAGTAAGAGCTGGTTCTATGAAAATTGAACCAAATCTAGTTCCATTGATAAACTTTTAGCTAGACTTATCAAGAAAAAAAGAGAAAGAGAGAGAGCCCAAAGTAATAAAATCTGAAATAAAAATGGAGAAACTACAGCCAATGCCACAGAAATACAATGGTTAATGAGATTACTATGTCAATAAATGTCAATAAATTTTATGTCAATAAAATGAGCAACCTATGAGAAATAGACAAATCCTTAGAATTGTATAATTTCCTAAAGGTTAATCAGGAATAAATAAGAAAATATAAATGATCAATTAACAGTAATGAAATTAAAACAGTGACTTTTTAAAATCCCCAAAATCCAGGGCTAGACAGCTACACAAGTGAATTCTATCCAATACTTAGAGAAAAATTAATAACTATCCTTCTCAAACTATTTCAAAAAATTTCAGAGGAAGGAACACTTCTAAACACATTCTACCAGGCCAGCATCACCCTGATATCAAAACTAGATAAAGATGTCACAAAAAAGAAAATTATAGGCTAATAATACTGATAGCTATAGATGCAAAATGCTCAATGAAATACTAGCAAACTGAATTCAGCGATACATTAAAAAGATCATGCACCATTATCAAGTGGAATTTATCCCAGGGATGCAAGATAGTTCAATACCCACAAATATCCATAAAGTAATACACTACATTAACAAACGGAAGAATAAAATATATATAATCATCTAAATAAATGCAAAAAAAAATTCTGACAAAATTGAATTTATCCATTTGTGATTTTTAAAAAACCTTTCAAAAAGTGGATATAGAGGGAATATATGTAAACATAAACAGGAACAAAGCAAAGATGCCCAGTCTCACCACTTTTATTCAAAATAGTATTGTAAGTCCTAGCCAAAGCAACCAGCCAAGAAAAAGATATTGAAGGAATCCAATTTGGAAAGGAAGAACTAAAACTGTTAACTCCCTGCAAGTGACATGATACTATGCATTAGATAATCCTCGAAATTCCACCAAAAAACACCTAGAGCTCATCACTGAGCTTGGTAAAGGTGTAGAGTACAAAATTAAAACACAGAAATCTGTTGCATTTTATACACTGAAACAAACTATTAGAAAGGGAATGCAAGAAAACATTTACAATTGCATCAAAAAGAATAAAATACCCAGGGATGAATTTAATCAAGGAAGCAAAAGACCTGTACCCAGAAATCTATAAGATACTAATAAAAAAACTGAAAACTGAAGTCAACACAAACAGATGAAAAGATATATGATGTTTGTGGGCTGGAAGAATTAATATTGTTAAAATGACCATGTTACCCAAGGCAATCTACAAATTCAGTGCAATTCTTATAAAAATACCAATGGCATTCCTCACAAAACTAGAACAAATAATTCTAAAATTATTTATATGCAAATATGAAAGACCCTAAATAGCTGCCTTGAGAAAAAAGAACAAAGCTGGCATTATCACACTGTCTGATTTTAAACTATTGGGATTCCCCAGTGACTCAGCGGTAAAAGAATCTGCCTCCAATGTAGGAAATGTGGTTTGATTCCTGGGTCAGGAGAAGGAAATAGCAACCTACTCCAGTATTCTTGCCTAGGAAATCCCATGGACAGATGAGCCTGGCAGACTATAGTCCATGAAGTCACAAAGGCTGGACATGACATGGCAATGAAACAATAACAACAACAAATAAAGCTGTGGTCCTCAAAACCATATGATACTAAACCAAAAATAGATACATAGATCAATGGAAAAGAAGAGAGAGCTCAGAAATAGACTCACACTTATATGGGCAACTAATTTATGACAAAAATGGGGGGAAAAGCCTCTTCAAGAAATGGTGTTGGGAAAACTTGACAGATAAATGCAAAAGAATCAGACTGGGATATTCTCTCACACCATGCACAAAAATAAATTCAAAACAGATTAAAGACAAATGTAAGATCCTAGACCATGAAAGTTCTACTTTAAAAAAAAGCATGCAGGACTTTCTCTGACATTAGTCTTTGCAGTATTTTTTTTTTTTTTGGAGAAGTCTCTCCAGGCAAGGAAAAGAAAAGCAAAAGTAAACAAATAGGACTACATGAAACTAAAAAGTTTCCTCACAGGAAAGGAACCCTTCAATAAAATGAAAATTTACCCACTGAGTGAAAGAAGATTTTTGCAAACAGCGTATCTAATAACTGGTTAACATACAAAATATATAAAGAACTTGTAAACTCATGATTAAAACAAACAAATAATCCAATTAAAAAGGAGCAAAGGATCTGAATAGAAGTGTGTCCAAAGAAGACAAATATTATGGAGTGTCCTCAAAAAATTAAAAATAGAACTATCATATGATCCAGCAATTCCACTTCTGATTATTTATGCAAAGAAAAGAAAAACACTAATTAGAAAAGATATGTGTACCCTTTTGTTTATTGTAGCGTTATGTACAATAGCTAAGATATTGGGAAATCCTAAGTGTCCATCAATAGATGAATGAATAAAGATGACGTGGTAGTCAGATACATAGGTAGATAGTAGTAGAGCTCTATAGATATGTGATATATATATAATAGATTATTAGTCATAAAGAAAAATGAAATCTTGCCATTTGTAAAAACATGGATGAACCTAGGGGGTATTATGGTAAGTGAAATAAGTCAAACAGAGAAAGAAAATTACTATCACCAGTTCAGGTTCGATGCAGGATATAGGATGCCTGGGGCTGGTGCACTGGGATGACCCAGAGGGATGGTATGGGGAAGGAGGTGGGAGAGGAGGTTCAGGATTGGGAACACGTGTACACCCGTGGTGGATTCATGTTGATGTATGGCAAAAATGCAATACTGTAAAGTAATTAGCCTCCAATTAAAATAAATAAATTTTTTAAAAGAAAGAAAACTGCTGTGTGATGTCACTTATACATAGACTCTAAAAAAGCAAAACAAACAAACAACAAATCAGAAACATGGCTATATCCACAAAAAGCAAGTAGGTCATTACTAAGGATGAGAAAGTGTGGGGAGATTAAGAGGTGAAACTTTCAGTTGCAAAATGAATGAGTCACAGGTATGAAGTGTACAGAGTGGGAGATATAGTCAATAACTAATATCTTTCAGGTGGAATGACATATTATATTAGACTTACCATGGTGATAATATTGACATATATAGAAAAAATCACCATATTGTGTAATAGGAACTAACATAGTGTTGCAGCTCAATTATCTTAAAAAAAAAATACATACAAACTCATAGGAAAAAAAAAAATCGGATTTTCAGTTACTGGATTATCAAAAGAGCAAGAGAGTTCCAGAAAAAAAAACATCTATTTCTGCTTTCTTGACTATGCCAAAGCCGTTGACTGTGTGGATCACAATAAACTGTGGAAAACTCTGAAAGAGGTGGGCATATCAGACCACCTAACCTGCCTCTTGAGAAACCTATATGCAGGTAAGGAAGCAACAGTTAGAACTGGACATGGAACAACAGACTGGTTCCAAATAGGACAAGGAGTATTTTAAGGCTGTATATTGATTGTCACCCTGCTTATTTAAATTATATGCAGAGTACATCATGAGAAATGTTGGGCTGCAGGAAGCACAAGCTGAAATTAAGATTGCCAAGAGAAATATCAATAACCTCAGATATGCAGATGACACCACCCTTATGGCAGAAAGTGAAGAGGAACTAAAAACCTCTTAATGAAAGTGAAAGAGGAGAGTGGAAAAGTTGACTTAAAGCTCAACATTCAGAAAACGAAGATCATGGCATCCGGTCCCATCACTTCATGGCAAACAGATGGGGAAACTGTGGAAATAGTGGCTGACTATTTTTCTGGGCTCCAAAGTCACTGAAGATGGTGATTGCAGCCATGAAGTTAAAAGAAGCTTACTCCTTGGAAGGAAAGTTGTGACTTCCCTGGTGGCTCAGATGGTATAGTGTCTGCCTACAATGCTGCAGACCCAGGTTCGATCCCTGGGTTGGGAAGATCCTCTGGGGAAGGAAATGGCAACTCATTCCAGTACTCTTGCCTGGAAAATCCCACGGACAGAGAAGTGTGGTAGGCTACAGTCCATGGGGTTGCAAAGAGTCAGACATGACTGAGCAACTTCACTTTCACTCCTTGGAAGGAAAGTTATGACCAACCTAGACAGCATGTTGAAAAGCAGAGATATTACTTTGTCAACAAAGGTCCGTCTAGTCAAGGCTATGGTTTTTCCAGTGGTCATATATGGATGTGAGACCATACACATCCATATATGACCACTGGAGTGGTGTTGAAGACTCTTGAGAGTCCTTTGGACTGCAAGGAGATCCAACCAGTCCATCCTAAAGGAAATCAGTCCTGAATATTCATTGGAAGGACTGACATTGAAGCTGAAACTCCAATACTTTGGCCATCTGATGCGAAGAGCTGACTCATTGGAAAAGTCCTTGATGCTTGCAAAGACTGAGGGCAGGAGGAGAAGGGGACAACAGAGGATGAGATGGTTGGATGCTGAAGCTCCAATACTTTGGCCATCTGATGCGAAGAGCTGACTCATTGGAAAAGTCCTTGATGCTTGCAAAGACTGAGGGCAGGAGGAGAAGGGGACAACAGAGGATGAGATGGTTGGATGGCACCACCAACTCAATGGACATGGGTTTCGGTGGACTTCGGAAGTTGATAATGGACAGGGAGGCCTGGTGTGCTGTGGTTCATGGGGTTGCAAAGGGTCGGACATGACTTAGTGACTGAATTGAGACTGAGACTGAGAGGCAGGGTTGGTGGAAGAAGGGAGAATTGGATAAAGGTATTCAAAAAGTATGAACTTCCATTTATAAGATAAATAAGTAGTAGAGATGTGATTACAATGTGATAAATATAATTAACACTGTTGCTGCTGCTGCTGCTAAGTCACTTCAGTCGTGTCCGACTCTCTGCTACCCCATAGACAGAAGCCCACCAGGTTCCTCCATCCCTGGGATTCTCCAGGCAAGAACACTGGAGTGAGTTGCCATTTCCTTCTCCAATGTATGAAAGTGAAAAGTGAAAGTGAAGTCACTCAATCGCGACCGACTTTGCAACCCCATGGACTGCAGCCTACCAGTCTCCTCCATCCATGGGATCTTCCAGGCAAGAATACTGGAATGGGTTGCCATTGCCTTCTCCAATAATTAACACTGCTGTATGCTATATATGAAAGTTGTTAGAGCAAATCCTAAGAGTTCTCATCACAAAAAAAGAACTTTATTTTCTATTTTTTAAATTTTGTATCTATAAGAGATGATGTTCATTAAACTTCTTGTAATAACTATTTCATGTTGTATATAAGTCAAACAATTATGCTGTACACCTTAAACTTATGCAGTGTGTGCTGCTGTATGTCAGTTATATCTCAAAACTAGAAAAAAATTTTAAAACATAAATAATAAAAAAGTGAAGTCATAATATTTGCAACACACTTTTAAATAATTCCTCTGTGTGTGTGTGTGTGTGTTCAAGGCAAATATTAAGATCTATTGTTAGAAAAAATAGCTATTGCCGTTTTGGAAAAAAATGGGGAGAAAGTACAGTTTTCTCATAAAATACAATATATATACTTTATTTTGGAATAATTTTTAATCAGGGCATGAGTGGTGCTAAGTTGTTTCAGTTGTGTCCGACTCTTTGTGATCCTATGGACTGTAGCCCGCTGGGCTTTTCTGTCATCAAAATTTTCCAGGCAAGAATACTGGATTGGGTTCCCATTTCCTTCTCCAGGGACTTTTCCTGACCCAGGGATTGAACTCGAGTTTCCTGTGGCTGCTGCACTGCACACAGATTTTTTACCACTACTAAGCCACTGGGGAAGCCCTAATCAGGGCATAATGTTGACACATCTGACTATATTAAAAGTAAGAACTTCCTCCATCAAAAGACACAAAGAAGAGAGAGAAAGAATATGCCATAGAATGGCAGATAGTCATGAGCATTCAGTTCATAATAATTCATTAAGTTGTATGTTTATATCTTTTATGTACATCTCTGTATGTTTTTGTATCCACAAAAGCAAATAAAAAGGTTAAAATAGATATTGGATTATAGAGAAACAGGTGGATTAAACTCAGCCAGCAGTGGCTCTAAGGAGGATTTTATCACGCTTGTTAAATGGCTCATTTAGCTGCAAGGAAGGGTAGCATTGTTGCCTGTGCAAGTGTTAAAAAGAGACAAACAATAAACTAACAAGCAATCTTCTCCAAAGTGCTAGGGAAGAAAAGCCTGAGGCTGGGAAGAGGTTGGGGCCCCGCCTGAGGAGCCCCGCCTGGAAAATGTGAAACATCATGATGCCAATTAATTTTTGCTGATTGGCACAAAAATTAATTTGCCTAGAATTATTCATGCTGAAGGGTTCTAATTATTCAACTCCATCAAGATGCAAATTGAGTTTTGCACAAAGAAAACAGGAAGGGGGGCCAGAGAGAAGTAGTAGGGTGTAGTAGGCAGGCCTGGACTGAGGGAGAAGCTGAGACCCAGATGTTACAGAAGCCACAGTTCTGAGCTAAAGCTTTGGTAGGGGAGTGCTGGGCCAGCCTGCATTCTACCTCGCATCATTCCCCTCCGGAAAGAGACATTGAGATCCAAGGAGAAGCACACCTGAAGGGTCTATTGTCCTCCAGACGCTAGCAATAGCTGAGAAATGCATGGTGCTGGGGAGACCCCAGAGCTCTCTCAGCCAGTGCTAGTGCTGGCAGCAGTTACGTAGCAAAATAAGAGAACGTGCTCTGTATGAGTCCTTGCCTGTGATGGGTGTTCAATAAATGTTTAATGACTCACTACTGCATTATTAATCTTATGACAAACCACTAAAAAATTAACCGTCTCTATGAATAACAAAATTCACTAAACTATGTAAGAAATATTTGTTACATAGTTACTTTGAGCCAAGCCCACAGTCTTGGCACAAGAAATGAGAGGTAGAAAGTCAATATTTACATCCTCAAGGAGCTCCCAGTCAGGTAGAGAGACTATATCAGACCATGTGAGTTGCTAGCAATGTTCTTAGAGAGGAAAGATGTGAGAGACTGCTCAGTTAAATTCAGTTCAGTTCAGTCATTCAGTCATGTCTGACTCTTTGCAACGCCGTGAATCACAGCATGCCAGGCATCCGTGTCCATCACCATCTCCCGGAATTCAATCACACTCACGTCCATCGAGTCCATGATGCCATCCAGCCATTTCATCCTTGGTCGTCCTCTTCTCCTCCTGCCCCCAATCTCTCCCAGCATCAGAGTCTTTTCCAATGAGACAACTCTTCTAATGAGGTGGACCAAGCAATGGAGTTTCAGCTTTAGCACCATTCCTTCCAAAGAAATCCCAGGGCTTATCTCCTTCAGAATGGACTGGTTGGACTTCCTTGCAATTCAAAGGACTCCCAAGAGTCTTCGACAACACCACAGTTCAAAAGCACCAATTCTTTGGTGCTCAGCCTTCTTCACAGTCCAACTCTCACATCCATATATGACCACAGGAAAAACCATAGCCTTGTCTAGATGGACCTTAGTCGGCAAAGTAATGTCTCTGCTTTTGAATATACTATCTAGATTGGTCATAACTTTTCTTTCAAGGAGTAATCGTCTTTTAATTTCATGGCTACAGTCACCATCTGCACTGATTTTGGAGCCCCCTAAAATAAAGTCTGACACTGCTTCCACTGTTTACCCATCTATTTCCCATGAAGTGATGGGACCGGATGCCATGATCTTTGTTTTCTGAATGTTGAGCTTTAAGCCAACTTTTTCACTCTCCTCTTTCACATTCATCAAGAGGCTTTTTAGCTCCTCTTCACATTCTGCCATAAGGGTGGAGTCATCTGCATTTCTGAGGTTATTGATATTTCTCCCAGCAATCTTGATTCCAGCTTGTGTTTCTTCCAGTCCAGCATTTCTCATGACATATTCTGCATAGAAGTTAAATAAGCACAGTGACTTATACAGCCTTGATGTATTCCTTTTCCTATTTGGAACCAGTCTGCTGTTCCATGTCCAGTTCTAACTGTTGCTTCCTGACCTACATACAGACTTCTCAAGAGGCAGGTTAGGTGATCTGGTATGCCCATCTCTTTCAGAATTTTCCACAGTTTATTGTGATCCACACAGTTAACGGCTTTGGCATAGTCAATAAAGCAGAAATAGATGTTTTTCTGGAACTCTCTTGCTTTTCCCATGATCCAGCCAATATTGGCAATTTGATCTCTGGTTCCTCTGCCTTTTCTAAAACCAGCTTGAACATCTGGAAGTTCACAGTTCACGTATTGCTGAAGCCTGGCTTGGAGAATTCTGAGCATTATTTTACTAGCAGGTGTGATGAGTACAACTGTGCGGTAGTTTGAGCATTATTTGGCATTGCCTTTCTTTGGGATTGGAATGAAAATTGACCTTTTCCAGTCCTGTGTCCACCGCTGAGTTTTCCAAATTTGCTGGCATATTGAGTGCATAAAACTGACCTTTTCCAGTCCTGTGGCCACTGCTGAGTTTTCTAAATTTGCTGGCATATCGAGTGCAGCACTTTAACGGCATCATCTTTTAGGATTTGGAATAGCTCAGCTGGATTCTATCACCTCCCCTAGCTTTGTTCATAGTAATGCTTCCTAAGGCCCACTTGACTTTACATTCCAGGATTTCTGAGTATAGGTGAGTGATGACATCATCATGTTTGTCTGGGTCATTAAGACCATTTTTGTGTAGTTCTGTGTATTCTTGCCACCTCTTCTTAATCTTTTCTGCTTCGGTTAGGTCCTTGCTGTTTCTGTCCTTTATTGTGCCCATCTTTGTATGATATATTCCCTTGGTATCTCCAATTTTCTTGAAGAGATCTCTAGTCTTTCACATTCTATTGTTTTCCTCTGTTTCTTTGGAATTCTGCATTCAGTTGGGTATCTTTCCCTTTCTCTTTTGCCTTCTGCTTCTCTTTTTTCTTAGTAAGGCCTTCTCAGACAACCATTTTGCCTTTTTGCATTTCTTTTCCTTGGAGATGATTTTGATCACCACCTCCTGTACAAAGTTATGAACCTCCGTCCATAGTTCTTCAGGCACTCTGTCTACCAGATCTAATCCCTTGAGTCTACTTCTTGTAAGGCTTCCCCAGACAGCCATTTTGCTTTTTTTGCATTTCTTTTCCATGGGGATGGTCTTGATCCCTGTCTCCTGTACAATGTCACAAACCTCATTCCATTGTTCATCAGGCACTCTATCTATCAGATTTAGTTCCTTACATCTATTTCTCACTTTCACTGTATAATCATAAGGGATTTGATTAAGTCATACCTGAATGGCCTAGCAGTTTTCCCTACTTTCTTCAATTTAATTCTGAACTTTATAAGGACCTACTATATAGCACAGGGAAGTATTTTCAATATCTTGTAATAACTTACAATGGAAAATTCTGAAAAATATACATACATATGTATAACTGAATCACTTTTCTGTACATTTTAACACAACATTGTAAATTAACTGCACATCATAAAAAGAAAAAAAAAGAACAAAGGCAATCAGAAAGACTATGGAATAACATCCTCATTACACTAAGAACAAAATAACTGTCAACATAAAACCAAATTGGTGTGTTAGTTTCCTAGAGATGCTATAACAAATTGACAAAAACTGGGTGGCTTAAAATAGCAGCTCTGGAGGCCCAAAGTCAAACTGTTCACAGGGCCATGCTCCCTCTTAAGGCTCTAGAAACAAAGCTTTGACTGTACAGACCCTTGTCGGAAAAGTGATGTCTTTATTTTTAACACACTGTCTAGGTGTCAATCTATTGTCAATTATTTTCCTCCCAATGAGCAAGCGTCTTTTAATTTCATGGTTGCGGTGACCATTCACAGTGGTTTTGTAGACCAAGAAAAAAAAAATCTGTCAATATTTCCACTTTTTCTTCTTCTATTTGCCATGAAGTGATGGGACTGGATGCCATGGTCTTAGTTCATTTAATGTTGAGTTTTAAACCAGCTTTTTCACTCTCCTCTTTCACCTTTACCAAGAGTTTCTTTAGTTCCTCATCATTTTCTGCCACTAGAGTGGTATCATCTGTATCTGAGTTTGGTGATAGTCCTCCTAGCAATCTTGATTCCAGCTTGTGATTCATCTAGCCTGGCATTTCATATGATGTACCACACAATTGCACTCACCTCACATGCTAGTAAAGTAATGCTCAAAATTCTCCAAGCCAGGCTTCAGCAATACGTGAACACTGAACTTCCTGATGTTCAAGCTGGTTTCAGAAAAGGTAGAGGAACCAGAGATCAAATTGCCAACATCCACTGGATCATGGAAAAAGCAAGAGAGTTCCAGAGAAATATCTATTTCTGCTTTATTGACTATGCCAAAGCTGTTGACTGTGTGGCTCACCATAACCTGTGGAAAATTCTGAAAGAGATGGGAATACCAGACCACCTCACTGCCTCTTGAGAAATCTGTATGCAGGTTAGGAAGCAACAGTTAGAACTGGACATGGAACAGGAAACTGGTTCCAAATAGGAAAAGGAATACATCAAGGCTTTATATTGCCACCTTGCTTATTTAACTTTTATGCAGAGTACATCATGAGAAATGCTGGACTGGAAGAATAAAAAAAAAACTGTATGAACACATAAGTATTTGATGACTGTGCCATGAAAAAAATTAAGGCAAGGTATGATTATACAGTGGAAGTGACAAATACATTCAAGGGATTAAAGCTGATAGACAGAGTGCTTGAAGAACTATGGATGGAGGTTTGTGACGTTGTACAGGAGGCAGTGATCAAGACCATCCCCAAGAAAAAGAAATGCAAAAAAGGCAAAATGGTTGTCCGAGGAGGCCTTACAAATAGCTGAGAAAAGAAGAGAAGCTAAAGGCAAAGGCGAAAAGGAAAGATATATCCATTTGAATACAGAGTTCCAAAGAACAGCAAGGAGATAAGACTTCTTCAATGATCAATGCAAAGAAATAGAGGAAGACAATAGAATAGGAAAGACTAGAGATATCTTCAAGAAAATTAGAGATACCAAGAGAATATTTCATGCAAAGAGGGGCACAATAAATGACAGAAATGGTATGGACCTACAAGAAGCAGAAGATATTAAGAAGAGGTGGCAAGAATACACAGGAACACTACACAAACAAGATGTTCATGACTCAGATAACCACAATGGTGTGATCATTCACCTAGAGCCAGACATCCTGGAATGCGAAGTCAAGTGAGCCTAAGGTCTGTCTCTTATACACATCACTGTGAAGAAGGCTGAGCGCCAAAGAATTGATGGTTTTGAACTGTGGTGTTGTCGAAGACTCCTAAGAGTCCCTTGGACTGCAAGGAGATCCAACCAGTCCATTCTGAAGGAGATCAGCCCTGGGATTTCTTTGGAAGGAATGGCATTTAAGCTGAAACTCCAGTACTTGGTCCACCTCATGAGAAGAGTTGACTCATTGGAAAAGACTCTGATGCTGGGAGGGGTTGGGGGCAGGAAAAGAAGGGGACGACCGAGGATGAGATGGCTGGATGGCATCACTGACTCGATGGACCTGAGTCTGAGTGAACTGCGGGAGATGGTGATGGACAGCGAGCCCTGGCATGCTGTGATTCATGGGGTCGCAAAGAATCGGACATGACTGAGCAACTGAACTGAACTGAACTGAATATAAGCAACATTGGATGAGGAAGATGGAAGGAATCTAATCACAAATATGATAGAAATGGTGTTTAATTCATACAAAATTATTAAAAATTTATGTCAAAAATATAAAATTTAGATAGAAATAAGCAATTCTCCAAAAAGAATAAAAATTACCAAACTTGGCTGAAGAAGAAAATTAAAAACCTGAATGTCACCCAACAATTTCACTTCTGGTATAGACCCAAAGGAGATGAAAACAGAGTGTGGAAGAGATATCTATACCCTCATGTCACTGCTGCAGTATTCACAACAGCAAAGATAATGAAACAGCGTAAGTGTCTTTCAGTGGATGAATGGATAAAGAAAATGTGACAGATATATACAAAGCAATGTTACTGCCATGGGAAAGAAGGAAACCCTTCCATTTGTGACACATTTGTGAATTACCTAGAGTAAAATGTCAGTAGTGCCAAGAAACCCTGGGTTAAGCTGGTTAAAAGTGAAAGAAAGTGAAGTCTTTCCAAGTATCCGACTCTTTGCAACCCCATGGGCTATCGCCTACCAAGCTCTTTTGACCATGAGAGTTTTCTAGGCAAGAGTACTGGAATGGGTTTTCATTTCCTTCTTCAGGGGATCTTCACCACCCAGGAATTGAACTCAGGTCTCCCTCATTGCAGGCAGACACTTTACCGTCTGAGCCAGAGAAGCCAATATAAGCTAGTTAAAGAGTTGTTTAAATCTCTATATGCTTTCCAATCTTTTGTCTAATACTACAATCAATTATAGAAGAAAAGTGTTAAAACCTACACCTGTAATTGTGGATTTGTCTATTTCTCCATTTTTTCTATCAGCTTTTGCTCCAAGTATTTGATGCTTTGTTATTGGATGCTAGCTAACACATTTTAGATTGCTCTGCTATCTTGATGGCTCTTTTATTGTTATGAAATAAACCTATAGGTAATACCTTTACATTCAATAGTAATAACAACACACAAAAAAAAAACTGTATGAACACATAAGTATTTGATGACTGTGCCATGAAAAAAATTAAGGCAAGGTATGATTATACAGTGGAAGTGACAAATACATTCAAGGGATTAAAGCTGATAGACAGAGTGCTTGAAGAACTATGGATGGAGGTTTGTGACGTTGTACAGGAGGCAGTGATCAAGACCATCCCCAAGAAAAAGAAATGCAAAAAAGGCAAAATGGTTGTCCGAGGAGGCCTTACAAATAGCTGAGAAAAGAAGAGAAGCTAAAGGCAAAGGCGAAAAGGAAAGATATATCCATTTGAATACAGAGTTCCAAAGAACAGCAAGGAGATAAGACTTCTTCAATGATCAATGCAAAGAAATAGAGGAAGACAATAGAATAGGAAAGACTAGAGATATCTTCAAGAAAATTAGAGA
>SJYC01022784.1:0-10934 GCA_006408675.1 Madoqua kirkii | reverse complement strand
AAGTATATTTCTTATTAAGCACTTGAGTTTTGAGAGTTTTAACCTTTAAATAAAGGTTATAAAATAACTTATTCCCTTTAATAATTTCTCTTAATGTAATTAAGTTATCCTAATATACTTTCCATCAATTTCTTCATATTCCCTTAGTTTAATACTTAAAATAAGAAACCAAATTAATTTGGAAAGAGAAGCAGGTAGGATCCTAAAAAATCTTTGCTAAACTGCCATCGTATTTTTAGATTAAAAGAGTTTTCTGCCATCCTTGTTGTTTTAATAATTTTTTAAACTTTAATATATTTTACAACTTGTTGAAATCTCACGTAGAGTTGAGGGTCATCCTCTGTGTTGCTTAGAATCCCATAACTTGCTACCGCATTAATTCTTTCCTTTCAGAAACTAAAGCTCATATCTTTGATTTGTGTTTATGGAAGATGAAAATAATTGACATGATTTGAAAACTCTGAAATACTGTTGCTATTTAGGCCAAAAATAGATGCTACATTCCATTTGAAAGAAAAGATGAGAATCCCATCTCCCCAGTGACATCCAATGCCGCCTTCCAACTGACCGATCGCTGTGACCTATTCAGAGCTGTCGTGTTGAGTCCAGACTGGTAGGATTTCCAGTTTAGGATTCTTACACTTCCCCTACTTCCCCACCATAGCAATGCTTTTATTAAAGAAAAAAAAAGAATACTAAAGCTAAAGGGAATCCATTAAACCATTTACAATGTGAGATTTATATCTGTTTAGAGAATTTTCAGAAATTAGATAAAATAGCATAGTTGGAGATTATAAAACATTAAGCTTATATTTACTAATTCTTAATATAATTGATAGCTATAGATAATAAAACTCTTTCACTAATATAATTGGCTTAAATTTGAAAATAATTTTGTTCTTAAGACATCAGTAAAAGAGGCTTCCTGCTTTCTTAACTTTGTTAATGATTTTTTTTTTTTTGGCATGAGCTTCTAAATTAGTCTATCCAGTCTATGCTTGTTAAAGTACCAGTCATTTGTGAATTGACTTTTCTAGTAAGTGTAGACCTCTGTAAGAAAGTGAATGCCATTGTCAGTGCATGAAGACAAGCTGTCAGAGGGTTTTGGTTGTATATTACATGGTGTGACTGGTTCCTATCTAAAAGTTAGTATACTGTGTTTAGTCCTTCTTTATTTAAAAGTGAATCACTAATTTCACTTATCTTAAAATATTTTAATAGCTGAGACTAATAATCATGGTTTTTATGGGGATTTTGAAGCTTTGTGTCAAGACCATATTTTTGACAATATCAGAAGCTTTTAATAAGGTGCTTGCTGCTGAGCTAATGATACGCTTTGGGTAGTATTTCTTATACCTATCTTCAATAGATATATTCAGGCTAGTGTGAATGTAATAATCAAGCCTCAATCAAGCCATACTTAGTATGACAAATATTGCATTATACTGTAATTTAGGTATTCATGCTTCTGATAAAGGGCTTAATTCGACTCCTTGAGGAACCGGGAAAACACTATTGATTTTATACTGGAATGCAAAGTAGCAGCCATTTATAGTGCAAGACATAAATCACTAACTAATTAAAATTAAATCAAGAGAAATTAAGAATCTCATGGCCTTATATGTAATGGTACACAATCTTAACTGTAAAATTATATTTTGTATCAATTGTGTTCCTGTGCATGGGTTTCTGGGCACAAAAAATCTTGCAGCTAATCTTAATAGAAGCAGATAATATTGACTTTTAAAATTTCTCTTAATTTCTTTCTGTAGGAACATTGCAGTGGACTAAACTATTTATTCCAGATATAATTTATTTATTTTTATTTTCCTTTTCAAGAAAATGTCAAAGAAATTTTTGGACAGACTACTATTCATCATCATATCCCTTTTAATTGGGACTGTGAATTTATCCGGCTACATTTTGGGCATAATCGGAAGAAGCACCTTAACTACACAGAATTCACACAGTTTCTTCAGGTAAGCTTAGTTTTTCATAACCAGTGTAAATATATAACATTCCATCTCCTTCCCTTTTACCTTTATTAGGTTTATTACCAAAAATGGCAATTCTCTATGGAATTTTAACCTCATTTTTCATTTCCCACTCCCAGAGGCACCTTATTTAAATTCTTATGATTGTTTTTTCCTTCAGTGTTTACTTTCATAGCTTTAAATGATAAACATTATTTAAATGTTTTGAACTGCTGATACTTCAATTTTTAATTTTTCACTCTTAGGTATTTTTTAAATTTAATTTGAACAATTGAAGATTGGCAACTAGCTCTTTTACCTTTCCCTCTCAGACATTTTCTGTCCCCACCCTCCATAGAGTTATGTCATGATTCTGCTTAGATTATCATATTTGAATCACTACAATTTTGTAAACACTGTGCATGACTAAAATGATCACTTTTCTTAGGGACTCTAATTTTTATTGATTCATTTGTGGGTGTTAATGCTAATTCATTCTCAGACTCTTATTAAACTCTCATTTTTAGTATGTTTAAAACAGAGTAAGCGTTTGATCAGTTTTGTTCTTTTGGAGCAATTCAGGAGCTTTCTTTTTTAAAAAATTTTGAGGTAAGTCACTTAACATTAAATTAGCCATGTGAAAGTGCACAATTTAGTGGCATTCAGTACATTCACCAGCTCTAATTCCAAAACCTTTTCATTACCCGAAAGAAAACCCTGTACCGAAGAAGCAGTCACACTCCATTCTTGCCTCTCCTCAGCTTGTGAAGCCACCAACTTACTTTCTGTCTCTATGGAGTTACTTATTCTGGATATTTCATATAAGTGGAATTATACAATGTGAATTCTTGGGTCTGGCTTTATCTTCGCATAGTGTTTTCAAGGATTACCTGTGTGTAGCAGTCATTAGTACTTCGTTCTTTTTGTGGCTGAACAATATTCCATTGTATGGGTATGTTGTATCTTGGCTATCTGTTCATTAGTTGATGGGCGCTTACTTGGGTTCTCCGCTTTCGGCTGTTACGAACAGTGCTGCTGTGAATATTGGTGTACATGTATTTGTTTGAATACTTGTTTTCGAATCTTTTGAGTATATCTCTAAGATGTGGGATTATTGGATCATATGATAATTTTAACTTTTTGAGGAACTACCAGACAGTTTTCCACAGCCCCTGCACCACTTTTCTGGAACTTTCTGATACCTGACTTTGTATTATTACATAGCTATCAGCTTGTGATCTCCCTTCACCCTCATGCTGGGGAGTCCATTTGCCTTCCTGTTATGTTGAACCTTCCATTTGCTGGATTTCATCTCTTCATTTGCTATGATTTTTTCTCCCTCTTTTTGGTAGAATATTTACTGCAAGGGCTTCCTAAGGAAAGTAAAATAATTCTTTTGTGAGACTTTTTATCTCTGAAAACCTCTGCTCTATCATTACATTTAGTTTGGCTGGGTATAGAATTTTAGTAGGAATTTATTTTCCACCTAATTTGAAAATAAATCTCTCTTTTTTTTTTTCCTTATAACATCCAATGTTGCCACTGAGCAGTTAATTACCATTCTAATTTTTGGTTCTCTTTTGACATTTTTTTTCCCCCACTCTAGAGGGTTTTAAGATTTTTTTATTTTCAGTGTTTTGAACTTTCATGATGATGTACCTTGATGTGAGGTTATTTTTATTCATTATGTTGGACATTCAGGGACTCTTTTAATTTGAAAGCTGTGTACTTAAGTTCTTGGAAATATTCTATTTTTTTTCTTGTCTTGAACTAGTTAATATAATAACTGTATGATCCTTTAGTTCTCTTTTCCCTCGCAAATCTTCTATTAAGTTGTTTTTATTATATTTCTGATTTTCAGGAGTTCTTTTTGGTTTCCTAATATTCCTTTTAAAAAACTATACTGTTCTTCTTTCATGAATGTACTATTTTCTCTCACTTCTCCAAAAATACTAGAGACAGGTGGTTTGTTTTTAAATTTTCTTCTAATTGCAATCTGCCTTTTCCTTCAAGTTACTTTATTTCTTTTTGTTTGGATCTCTGTTTTTCATGTTAGTAACTCTTCTTCCAAGTCTTAATGGTTCTGGGTCCTCTGCTCATATTAAAATTAGGATTGAGGCTTATTGGGAGCTTTGGGTTCGTGTACCTTACTGTAAAGTTCTCTGGGTGGGTGGTCTTACTGGGGACCCTCTAGTTCAGGTCTTTTATTTTGGACAAGGGAATCAGAGTAATCGTTTGGCTTCCCATCTGAAATATTAGACCTGGCTTTTGATATTCTGGTTGCTGAGTAAGACAAGAGGGTTACAGGTCTCAGTATTCAGTGTGGAGTCATGTCTGACTTTTTGCAGCCTTATGGACTGTAGCCTGCCAAACTCCTCTGTTCATGAATTTTTCCAGATAAGAATGCTGGAGTGGGTTGCCCTTTCCTCCTCCAGTGGAAATGGGCTTTCATTTATTTTCCTCCTTTCATCTGTGCCTTGTCTCGCTTAGTCCAGACTCTCTGTTGAAACTCACCTCGTTGTCTGCCAGGGTTGGGAAAGGGCCAGAGGCCTGGCTCTGGGGGAGTATGGCAGGCAACTAACTGCTTTATAAACGAGCTTCCATCTAGGCTCCTATTCTCAGTGCCACCTTCGCCGTCACTCTAGGAGTACTGGTACAGCTAATGCGTGAGTCTGGCAGATTCTGTTATGTACACTGGATTGCTTATTTTGCTTTTGTAGTTTTCTTGGGCCTTCTAAGCCAGTTATCGTTTGCCTCTTTGCACTCTAAACTTAAAAATGTGGTTGCTGCCTTCTTTTTATGTTCTCTTTGTCTTTGAGCTTCTGTTTTGTTTTTCATTCTTAACTGTGATTTTTGGTGAGGAATAGAGTTTTGAAAGACAGAGCTAAATGTTAGAGTTCAGTCTCATTCAAAGCCACAGTATTTCTGAAGCTCTGCTATTTTTATCTCAGAGTTAGATGAGATGCATTTCTAAGAACACAAGATCTTTAGCTTTAGATCTTCCTTTATTTACCCTTTCCCTCAGTTCCTTTTCCTGCCCTTTCAATCTAGAAGCAGAATTATTTTCTTTAATTTATTAGAATATTTTAATCTCTTTAGATATCTTTATTTTATCTAAGTCCGAAGTGTTGTTTTTTTTTTCATTAGGGTGATCACGTTATCTCTTCTACCCCGGTGTTTTGATTATACTACATAAATGGAGAGCTTATATGCAGAACTTTTTTGCTTTAGTTGCTTCTTATTAAAGGCCTTAATTTTAATTTTTTAACTTTTTATTTTGAAAGATGTCTATATTAAAAAAACAACCCATGTACCCATCAACCAGCTTCAGCAATTATATATTGACCAGTTATTTATTTATTTTTTTAACCTATGCTTTCCGCTCTGTTCCCTACTTGAGAATTTGGAAGCCAATTCCATTTAATCTATAGCTGCATATGTGATACTTCAAATATATATATCTTTAAAAGATCTGAGTCCTTCAACTGTTGACCTGATAGAAAATAGAAAATCTATTCTTCTGACATTAGTCTTGCAATGAGGATTCTGCTTTGTCTTTAACATGAAAGTGCACATTTTCTTCAGTACTGTCATTAATAAGGCTTAATCATGCCCATGGTTGCCACTGGATATTCTGAGAGGTTAAGATGCATGCATGGAGAAGACAAAGATATAACAAAGGCATAAATTGGGAGGAAAATAAGTAGGAATGAGGGAGAGAAAGCCTATATAAGATGGAGTAGATATGCGTCTGCTTCTGATGCTGCTCAGGAATATCCTTTCTTTGGGGAATGCTTTCAACCATATTTTAAGGCTGAAATAGAGATTTAAAGTGCCTGCTTCATTTGAAGGATGATGTGGTCAGAACTGAGGTGATAAAAATATGAAGTGGGTTAGGGAGAAGGACTAAAGTAGAAGAGGAAAAATATTTATAAATTGGAGATTGAACAACATGCTCCTAAATAATGGTTCATAGATGGAATCAAAGGGAAAGTAAAAAAATATCTTGAGACAAATGAAAATGGAAATACAGCATACCAAAGCATTCATTCTTTGGTGCTTAGTAAAAGCAGTTCTAAGAGGGAAGGTTATAGTGATAAACACCTACATTACAAAAAAGCCCCACAAACTCAGTCTACCTTTGTACTTCAAGAACTAGAAAGAGAATAAGCTCAAAGTCGGAAGGAATTAACAAAGATCAAAGCAGAAATAAATGAAATAGAGACTAGAAAGACAATAGGAAAGATCAGTGAAACCAAGAATGGGTTTTTTACAAAAGTAAAATCAACAAACATTTAGCTACACTAAGAAAAAAAGAAGACTCAAATAAAATCGGAAAGAGGAGACTGATTACAACTGATAAAGATTATAAGAAACTACTATAAACAGTTATATACCAACAAATGAGATAACCTAGAAGAAATGGATAAATTCCTAGAAACATACAACCTACCTCCATTTATGAAGAAATGGAAAGTCTAAACAGGCCAGTTACTAGCAAAGAGATTGAATTAGTAAATAAAAACCTCTCAATAGAGAAAAGTCCAGGACCAGAGGGCTTCACTGTTGTTCAGTTGCTCAGTTGTGTTCGACTCCTTGTGACCCCATGGACTGCAACACACCAGGCTTCTCTGTCCTTCACCATCTCCCAGAGTTTGCTCAAATTCATGTCTATTGAGTTGATGATCCCATCCAACCGTCTCATCCTCTGTTGCCACCTTCTCCTCCTGCCCTCAGTCTTTGCCAGAATCATGGTCTTTTCCAGTGAGTTGGCCCTTCACATCAGGTGGCCAGAATATTGGAGCTTCAGCTTTAGCATCAGTCCTTCCAGTGAATGTTCAGGGTTGATTTCCTTTAAGGTTGACTGGTTTGATCACCTCACTGTCCAAAGGACCCTCAAGAGTCTCCTCTAGTACCACTGGAGGAAATCATTCATTCTTTGGTGCTTAGCCTTTCTTATCGCCCAACTCTCACATTTGTACATGCCTACTGGAAAAACCATAGCTTTGACTATAGGGCCCTTTGTTGGCAAAGTGTTGTCTCTGCTTTTTAATATACTGTCTAGGTTTGTAATAGCTTTTCTTACAAGGAGCAATTGTCTTAATTCCATGGCTGCAATCACAATATGCAGTGATTGTGACTTCAGTGATGAATATTGCCAAGCATTTTAAGAAGAATTAATACCAATCCTTCTCAAACTCTTCCAAAAAACAGAGGAGAGTCCACTTCTTCCAAATTCATTGTACAAGATCGGTATTATCCTGATACCAAAGCCAGACAAGGGCACTATAAGAAAAGAAAAGAACAGGTCATTATCCCTGATAAAGATAGATGGACATATTCTCAACAAAATATTAGCAAACTGAATTCAATAGTAGACTAACAGGATCATAATCAAGTGGAACTTACTCCTGAGATGTAAGGATGATTCAATATATGCTAATCATTAAATATGATAGACCATATTAACAAAATGAAGGATTAAAAATCATGATCATTTCAGTATAGAGGCAGAAAAGGCATTTGACAAAATTCAGAATCCTTTCATGATAAAAACTCAAATTAGATGTAGATGGAATACACTGACATAATAAAGGCTGTGGATGACAAATCTACAGCTAACGTCACACTCAGTAGTCAAAAGCTGAAAGCTTTTCCTCTAAGATCAGGAACAAGTCAAGGATGTCCACTATTATCACTAATATTTAAAAGGTAATGGAAGGACTTTGCTGGTGATCCACTGGTAAAGAATCTGCCTACCAATGCAGGGGACATGGCTTTGATTCTTGGTCCAGGAGATTCCAATGCCATCAGGCAACTAAGCCCACAACTGCTGAAACTGACATGCCTTAGAGCCGTGCTCCATGACAGGAGAAGGCACCACAATGAGAAGCCCGGAGACACAACTAGAGGATAGCCCCCATTCCCTGCAGCTAGAAAAAGCCCGTCGTGGCAATGAAGACCCAGTGTAGCCAAAAATAAATTAAAAAAAATTTTAAATTAAAAGCAAGGGAATGGAAGTCCTAACCAGAGAAATTAGACAAGGAAAAGAAGTAAAAGGCATCCAAGTTGGAAAGGAAAAATTAAAGTTGTCCTTGCTTGCAGAGGACATAATATATGTAGACAACCCTAAAGATTTTATGCTTACACAAAATATTGTGCTGCGATTTATGGGGTTGCAGAGTCGGACATGACTGAGTGACTGAACTGAACTGAAAATACTGTTAGAACTAAAAATGATTTCAGGAAAATTGTCAGATATAAAATTAGTATACAAAACTGAGTAGCATTTCTGTACACCAGCAACAAACTATTGGAAAGGTAAATGAAGAAGGTTGTTTCATAATAATATGAAAAGGAAACCAGAGTAAATTTAAGTGAAAGATCAGATGTTGATGAAAGAAATTGAAGACATAAATGAAAAGATTTTGTGTTCATGGATTGAGAAATTAATATTGTTAAAATATCCATAATACTCAAAATGATTTATGGATTCAGTGCAATCCCTGTCAAAATTCTAGCAGCATTTTTCACAGAAATGGAAAAAAACCCTCAAATTTGTATGGAACCACACACACACAAAACCCAAATCACCAAATCTATCTTGAGAAAGAACAAAGCTGCAGGGATGACACTTTCTGAATTCAAACTATGTTGTGAAGGCATAGCATTCAAAACAGTGTGATATTGTCATAAAACAGACCTGTAGATCAATGGAGCAGAACACAGAGCCCAGAAATAAAGCCATGCGTATATGGAGAAAGGCTTCAGTTCAGTTCAGTCTCTCAGTCTGTCCGACTCTTTGCGACCCCATGAACCGCAGCACCCAGGCCTCACTGTTCATCACCAACTCCCGGAGTTCACCAAACCCAGGTCCATGGTGTTGGTGATGCTGTCCAGCCATCTCATCCTCGGTCATCCCCTTCTCCTCCTGCCCTCAATCTTTCCTAGCATGAAGGTCTTTTCAAATGAGTCAGCTCTTCGCATCAGGTGGCCAAAGTATTGGAGTTTCAGCTTCAACATCAGTCTCTCTAATAAATGGTGTTGGGGAAACGGGACTCCTATCTTAAACCATACACAAAAGCCAGCTCAAAATGGATTAAAAACTTGAATGTAAGACCTGAAACTTTAAACCCCTGGAAGAAAATAATGGAGAGTAAGCTCCTTGACATCCATCTTGGCAATGATTTTTTTGAATTTGATACCACAAGCAAAGGCAACAGAAGGAAAAATAAATGTAGGACTACATCAAACTGAAAAGCTGCACAGCAAAGAAAACCAGCAACAAAATGAAAAGCTGTGGAATGGGAGAACATATTTGCAAACTATATATCTGATAAAGGATTCATATCCAAAAAATGCAAGGAACTCATTCAGCTCAGGAGCAGAATAAAGCAAACACCCTCAAATGCAATTACAAAATGGACAAGGGACCAGAATAAACATTTTTCCAAAGAAGACATACAGATCGCCAACAGATAGAAGAAAACTTGCTCAGCATTGCTAATCAGGAAAATGTGAATCAAAACCACAATGAAATATCACCTCACACTTACTGCGTTGTCTATTAGTGAAAAGACCAGACATGACAAATATCGTCAAGGATGTGGAGGAAAGGGAGCCTGTGTACACTCTTGATGGGAAAGTAAACTGCTACAGCCACCATGGAAGACAATACGGGAATTTCTCAAGGAGTTAAAAGAGCCTCTGTAATCCAGCAATCCTACTTCTGAATGTGTATCCAAAGGAAACGAAATCAAAATCTCACACTATCTGTATTCTTATTTATTGTAGCATTATCATAGTAGCCAAGGTATAGAAACAAGTGTCCATTGACAAAAGAATGATTAAAGAAAACACACACACATCTCATTCCACATTTATGCAATGGAATACTATTCAACAACAGCAGGAAAGGAAATCCTGTCATTTGCAACTGTATGGCTGAACTTAGAGGGCATTCTACTAAGTGACATAAGCCAGACACAGAAAGACAAATACTTCCTGGTATCACTTAAAAAATAAAACACTGTATACGTAGAAACAGAGTAGAATAATGATTATGATTGGAAGGGGTAGGAGAAATAGGAAGAGGCTGGAAAAGGGCATAAATTTTATTGTAAGATGAATAAAATCTGAATATCTAATGTATAACATGGTGATGATATACAATACAGTATACAATACTGTATTGTATAATTGAAATTTGCCAAGAGTAGAACTTAAGTGTTCTCGTCAAAAATAAAAAAGTATGTGAAGTGATGGATGTTAGTGAACTCAGTGGTGGGAGTCCTCGCGCAATGTATACACTTGTCAAATCATAACGTTGTACACATTTTAAATATGCTACAATTTCATTTGTCAATCATACTTTAATAAGTTGGAATTTTAAAAGTAGAAGGGGTGGAAAAGAAAACTACTTTGTCAAATCATGTGTGTGCTTAGTTGCTCAGTTGTGCCTGACTGTCTGCAGCCCCATGGACTATAACCTGCCAGGCTCCTCTGTCCATGGAATTTTTGGACACGACTGAAGCGACTTAGCAGCAGCAGCAGCAAGGACTATTTAAAAGTCAGAATTAGAGCATTTCTTTCCTAGGACATATGACATAATCCAAATAAATTTCCTGCTTCGGAGGATTGTCCTGACCCAGGGGTTAAACCCACATCTCTTGAGTCTTCAGGATTGCCTGGTGGATTTTTTCACCACCAGTGCCACCTAGAAGTCCTTGTTAAATCATGCTGGTTGTTTATTTTGTACTCTATCTTTCATATATTTTTACCAGTTGATTTTTAGTTTCTCTGCCTCTGTTTGTCTTTTCAAGAAAATCCAAATATGTGTGATGATATTATTAAATTTTTTAAAAGTTAAGATTATTGAAAGATTTAGTAGATGCGATAAACTTGTCTCTAGCTTGTCAGCCTGCTAAGAAAATACTTTAAAATTTGTTTTATTGTTAAATA
>SJYC01022782.1:0-46534 GCA_006408675.1 Madoqua kirkii | reverse complement strand
GGTAGCTCGAATGGTAAAGAATCTACCTGCAATGCAGGAGACCTGGACTCGATCCCTGGGTTGGGAAGATTCCCTGGAGAAAGACATGACATTCCACTCCAGTATTCTCTCCTGGAGAATTCCATGGACCGAGGAGCCTGGGAGGCTACAGTCCCTAGAGTCGCAATTGAGCAAGTAACACTTTCTTTTTCTCTAGAGTTCTCATTACTTTGGGGAAGCTGAATACACGTTTTTACTTACAAGAGTTCAGTTCAGTTCAGTCACTCAGTCGTGTGGGGTCCGACTCTTTGCAACCCCATGAACTGCAGCACACCAGGCCTCTCTGCTGCTGCTGCTACGTCACTTCAGTCGTGTCTGACTCTGTACAACCCCAGAGACGGCAGCCACCAGGCTCCCCCATCACTGGGAATCTCCAGGCAAAAACCCTGGAGTGGGTTGCCATTGCCTTTTCCACCAGGCCTTCCTGTCCATCACCAACTCCTGGAGTTCATTCAGACTCATGTTCATCGAGTCAGCTAAGAATCTACCTGCAATGCAGGAGACCTGGACTCGATCCCTGGGTTGGGAAGATTCCCTGGAGAAAGACATGACATTCCACTCCAGTATTCTCTCCTGGAGAATTCCATGGACCGAGGAGCCTGGGAGGCTACAGTCCCTAGAGTCGCAATTGAGCAAGTAACACTTTCTTTTTCTCTAGAGTTCTCATTACTTTGGGGAAGCTGAATACACGTTTTTACTTACAAGAGTTCAGTTCAGTTCAGTCACTCAGTCGTGTGGGGTCCGACTCTTTGCAACCCCATGAACTGCAGCACACCAGGCCTCTCTGCTGCTGCTGCTACGTCACTTCAGTCGTGTCTGACTCTGTACAACCCCAGAGACGGCAGCCACCAGGCTCCCCCATCACTGGGAATCTCCAGGCAAAAACCCTGGAGTGGGTTGCCATTGCCTTTTCCACCAGGCCTTCCTGTCCATCACCAACTCCTGGAGTTCATTCAGACTCATGTTCATCGAGTCAGCGATGCCATCCAGCCATCTCATCCTCTGTCGCCTCCTTCTCCTCCTGCCCCCAATCCCTTCCAGCATCAGAGTCTTTTCCAATGAGTCAGTTCTTCGCATCAGGTGGCCAAAGTACTGGAGTTTCAACTTTAGCATCATTCCCTCCAAAGAAATCCCAGGGTTGATCTCCTTCAGAATGGACTGGTTGGATCTCCTTGCAGTCCAAGGGGCTCTCTAGAGTCTTCTTCAACACCACAGTTCAAAAGCATCAATTCTTTGGTGCTCAGCCTTCTTCACTGTCCAACTCTCACATCCATACGTGACTACTGGAAAAACCATAGCCTTAACTAGACGGACCTTAGTCGGCAAAGTAATGTCTCTGCTTTTGAATATGCTATCTAAGTGGGTCATAACTTTTCTTCCGAGGAGCAAGTGTGTTTTAATTTCATGGCTGCAGTCACCATCTGCAGTGATTTTGGAGCCCCCCAAAATGAAGTCTGACACTGTTTCCCCATCTATTTCCCATGTAGTGATGGGACCAGATGCCATGATCTTCGTTTTCTGAATGTTGAGCTTTAAGCCAACTTTTTCACTCTCCTCTTTCACTTTCATCAAGAGGTTTTTTAGTTCCTCTTCACTTCCTGCCATAAAGGTGTGCAAGGGTACAAAGATGTGTGATCACTATAATATATCACCTGGGTTTGTTTTGTCATATTTACCTGGACATCATGCATCCATTCTCACTCATTCTTTCATCCAAAGAGTATTCAGCAAGCAGCCCAGGCACATGCAGGGCTGGACTGGTAGACAAATAAGACATGTTCCCCTGCACCTCTCACCTCTGTCTCCCCTAGGGACTACCAGTCAATGCCTTTATGCATTCCTGGCATTCTCCAGCATCTTATGCTGTTGTTTTTGTTCCATCTCTAAGTTTTGTCCAATTCTTTGTGACCCCACAGATGGCAACAACCTAGGCTCCCCTGTCCAACATCTAGTTTTGTGATTTTTCATGGCTATTTCCTGTCATGTTCTCTAAAGTCAATTTCTCGCCTTCCTGGTCCACCTACCAAATCTCCCATCATCATCTTCATTAAACGAGATGCTCTTCATCCCTGGTCAAGTATTTGTCACTCAGGAATCATGGGTTCAGTCACAGGTTGGTTGACTCCTCCCACATGCCTGTAATTCGCTAGCTAGTTAATCTCACTCACATCTCTCGACAGTGTTGATGGTGGGTGAGGTCATCACCCCAGTCCCAGAGAGGAAGGCAGTGGGCACTTGATGAGGTCACAGCCCTCAAGGAGTGATGCTGGACCAGTCTCAGAGGAGCTCACCCCAAAACCCCACTCTCAACCCCTCTACACTGCCTCTAAGCAGAGACGATGCTTCCAATAGGACCTCTAGGGAGGAAAGTCACTTCCCATATATATAAAATAAGAAGAGTTTACAACATGGATTGAATCTTTCCTGTTGTGTCTTTAAAAAAAAAATGTGCCACACTCCATCACCTATGCTGGTACTCAATATACAGTGGAAAAGTACATGATGGGGATGAAGAGTCTAGTGTGTGAATCATAAATATTTATTCATTAAATGATAGGAATATTCAGCCCCTCCTCATTCCGTCTTCTCTATGAGACAACTAGTAGATTCATCCTACAAAGCCAAGTCCTCAGCATCTGAAAGAGACAAAAACCAGTGGCAGGGATAAAAGCTGATTAATCCCACAATTGCAGTCCACATGGCATGTTTTATAACCCTATTATCTGCCAAATCCTCTCTTATCCCAAGTTCACGATAATTAAAATAATTTGATTCAATGGGCAGAAGCTTAATAATTCCAGTTCAGATCTGATGTTGAAAGGCCAAGAGTTATTTATATCACTTATACTCTGTCATTGATTGCTTAGCAAGCATGGTACCTCATCACTGGAATTTATTTATAATGTTGAGGTCCCAGATAAACTACTTTCCGTGCAGAGGCAGTAAACCCCAACATTTATTTGGTTAATAGATTAACTAGGAAGATGTACGAAGGAGATTACTGAGTGGAACCCAAGTAAGGTTTTTCTTTTAGCTGCTATCTTAGAAACTATCTTACAGAAAAGTTCAGTTCAGGTCAGAAAACCTGATGATTAAAAAATGTGTCAACCCTTCTGTAGTATTCTACAGAGTAGTATTCTCTGTAGTATACAGAGACAATTTTGCCCGTAGGATGCTTGCTTAGAGCAGGACAAATTGCAGTTCAAAAAGTAATATCATGACCTATATTCCCAATATTATCAGGCCACTGGTAAAACTGTCTTCATCTAGGAAAAAAAAAAAAGTGATAATGAACAAAATTAACTGGAAAAGACTTCTGGCTTAAATAGTGCAACATGACCATGGAACTTTCCAGATAGAGTGATCTCACTGGTGAAAGTGGTCTGTGGGAGTGAAGGTTTCTTTCTGGCCCACCGTTGGTGAGTGAGCTTGGCAGGAGGAAGCTCACAGTTGTGGGGTTTGGGGAGTTTGAGGAAATTGTGTCCTGAAAGTGAGACTCTCAATCTGACCCCTTTTCCCATAGGCATCCACACCAGGAGTAAACCTCAGCCATAGCTGCACCAACAAGCAGTTTAAAGAAGAATAAAAATAAGAACCCTCAAAACTTATGTAAGGGGCTGGGTAATTTTCTGGAAAAGATTCATTAGCATTTAAATAACAAGCTCCACTATTTAAGCTCCACTTATCACGTTGACAGTGCCTAGGAGACATGCAGCCTCCTACCCAGGAGAAGGTTTTTCTGTCTCTTTGAGGACCTCTCTCCTAGCATTTAGGCAGAGAAACCCAATTATCATTCATACCTTTCTGTCCAGAGAGCTTGGCGCTCCAGCATAACTCATTTACATTCTAATCAAGGCCCCTGAAAATCCTCCAGTAAAGTCGTCCGTGGAATTTTGCAAGTAATGGATGAAATGTGTCTGAAAATCAATGCCCCAGAGAATTATGCACCAAGATGGAGCATTTTGATGATCCAGGAAATCTTAAAATATATCGACCGAGCTGCCATCTTTATGCTTCTCTGCAATGTTGTAGAATGATAGATTAGATTCCAAGTCTGATAACTGGAAACTGGCAAAAAGGAAAATCCCCCACTTTATTTTTTTTTTAATTTAAATTTACTTATTTTAATTGGAGGCGAATCGGCATTGGGAGATTGACACCTGTGGCTGATTCATGTCCATGTATGGCAAAACCAATACAGTATTGTAACGTAGAATAAAGTAAAAATAAAATTTAAAAAAAGACATATATCTCTTTAAAAGAAAGTCACTTCACAGCTTTCAAGTGTCATGATCACTTAGAAGAAGAGATAAATAACTTCTCAGACAAGCAAAAACTAAAAAAGTTCAGTAATAATAAAACGGTCCTAAAAGAAAGTGTCAATGGACTAAATCCTCCAATTTATTGGGAGATCGTGTACACCTGTGGCTGATTCGTGTCAATGTATGGAAAAACCAAAACAGTATTGTAACGTAGAATAAAGTATTTTTAAAAATTTTTAACAAAATAAAGATGTAGGGTGGTTGATTGGATTAAAAAAAAACCACAGAGACTGGAAGGTAGGAGATGGGAAAAGATATTTCATACAAACAGAAATGACAAGAAAGTGGGAATAGAAATATTCATATCAGACAAAACAAACTTTAAAACAAAGATTACAACAAAAGACAAAGAAAGGTATTATAAAATATCTTGGCGAAAGGATCCGTGCAAAAAAAGGACATGGCACTCATTAACATAGACACACCCAATACAGGATCACCTAAACACATGAAGCAACCACTAACAGACATCAAGGGAGAAATTGATGATAATACCATAATAGTAGAAGACTAACAACTCACTGATATCAATGGACAGACCCAGACAAAAAATCAACAAGACAACAGTTAGAGGTCTTAAAGTGATACAATCGGACCTAAGCAGTTGCTGTTAATTGATATTCTACAGAACACTGATTTCAAAAATAGCAGAATACACATTTTTTTAAAAGGTATGTGGAAACTTCTTTAAAATCATAAATTATATGCCAATAAATTAGGCAGCTTAGAAGAAATGCACAAATTTCAAGAAATAGTTTGTCAGACTGAGTTAAGATATAGACAATATGAACACACTGGTTATTACTAAAATTGAGTTTGTACTTAAAAATAATAAATAAAGGACAACATAAACCTCCCAGCAAGCAGAAGTCTAGGACTGAATGGCTTTACAGGGAAATTCTACTAAATATATTGAAAAGAACTATACCTATTCTACTCAAGCTATTACAAAATATTGAAGAGGAGGGAATAATCCCAAATTCATTCTGCAAGGCAGCATTACCCTGATACCTGAACCAAAGTACTAGTATTACCAAAAACAAAAACAGAAAATTATATGACAGTGTCTTTGATGAATACAGATGCAAAAATTAAAAAAAAAAAGTGATAATGAACAAAATTAACTGGAAAAGACTTCTGGCTTAAATAGTGCAACATGACCATGGAACTTTCCAGATAGAGTGATCTCACTGGTGAAAGTGGTCTGTGGGAGTGAAGGTTTCTTTCTGGCCCACCGTTGGTGAGTGAGCTTGGCAGGAGGAAGCTCACAGTTGTGGGGTTTGGGGAGTTTGAGGAAATTGTGTCCTGAAAGTGAGACTCTCAATCTGACCCCTTTTCCCATAGGCATCCACACCAGGAGTAAACCTCAGCCATAGCTGCACCAACAAGCAGTTTAAAGAAGAATAAAAATAAGAACCCTCAAAACTTATGTAAGGGGCTGGGTAATTTTCTGGAAAAGATTCATTAGCATTTAAATAACAAGCTCCACTATTTAAGCTCCACTTATCACGTTGACAGTGCCTAGGAGACATGCAGCCTCCTACCCAGGAGAAGGTTTTTCTGTCTCTTTGAGGACCTCTCTCCTAGCATTTAGGCAGAGAAACCCAATTATCATTCATACCTTTCTGTCCAGAGAGCTTGGCGCTCCAGCATAACTCATTTACATTCTAATCAAGGCCCCTGAAAATCCTCCAGTAAAGTCGTCCGTGGAATTTTGCAAGTAATGGATGAAATGTGTCTGAAAATCAATGCCCCAGAGAATTATGCACCAAGATGGAGCATTTTGATGATCCAGGAAATCTTAAAATATATCGACCGAGCTGCCATCTTTATGCTTCTCTGCAATGTTGTAGAATGATAGATTAGATTCCAAGTCTGATAACTGGAAACTGGCAAAAAGGAAAATCCCCCACTTTATTTTTTTTTTTAATTTAAATTTACTTATTTTAATTGGAGGCGAATCGGCATTGGGAGATTGACACCTGTGGCTGATTCATGTCCATGTATGGCAAAACCAATACAGTATTGTAACGTAGAATAAAGTAAAAATAAAATTTAAAAAAAGACATATATCTCTTTAAAAGAAAGTCACTTCACAGCTTTCAAGTGTCATGATCCCATGACCCGGCATGGAATTATAAATGAGCTAGTGTCACACAGACACAGTGCCTGACTCTTAGGAGTCCGGCTAAGAACACTCTAGGCCAAGTAATGGGCAGTCTTGGACTGACAGGTGGGGTCTTAAGTTCTGTTCTTATCACTTAATAGCTGTATCACTTCTCTCTGAGCTTCCATCGCCTCAAATGTAAAAAATGACTCTGGGCTGCATGTATTCATCCTATTCATCCAAGCTAGTCTGTGTCCAGAGATCACGGCGGGCTCTCAGTTAATTTCGGATGATCCCAGGGTGTACGTTCTTACTCTGTCCTGCAGAGACTTGGAAGCTCAGGAGCATTATAAGTCCATGTCATCAGGCCACTGGTTGTCCCTCTGTTTTTTGTTCTTTAGAAAGTGCTCCATTAGTAATAAGCAGTCACCACAGATGGCAGTGTAGAGAGGTAGCCAGATCATTTTTGAAACAGAACTGCCTAAAATTCCTCTTTGAAAAGCAGAGAATTCAAAAGTGGAGAAGGATCCTATGCTGCCTTCAGGATGGAGCCCCCAAAAAATCGTGCCAGTAACTGGGCCTCTCCCTTTTCCACAGAATTCCAGTGTCCAACACTCTGTGCTGTTGAAGCATCTTTGAGCTAAGAGTTGAGCTAAGAACTCAGTCTACCTACATGACCTCTTGCCTCTGTTCCCAGGCTCAGAGATGATGAAACCCACCTGGCTTCAGCCTGTGTGTCCATAAATCTCTGTGTTTCTGAAGATGGCAGAGCCAGAACATCCAAACATGCATGAACCCTTTGTTCTTTCTCCACTTTGAACTACCCAAGTCTTTGTCAGAGTTCAGACAATCACATTGAAGAGATGCTGCCATATGCAAAGGGATAAGAGAGTGTTTGGACAAAAATGAATCTTCCCTCTTCTCTGCTCTAGAGCATTGCAATTTAGTTGATGAACAGCAGTCATACTTGAGGCAGTGAGTTAATATTAGACAGCAATCTATACAGGAGACCCCTGCTTCCTTTCCTAGAGCTGCTGTTAAAAACATGTCACAAACTGCCTGGCTTTTTTTTTTTTTTTTCTGAGTGGCTTTAAAGAACCAGAATTTATGTTCTCACAGTCCCACTAGCAACAGGTCCCAAATCAAGGTGTCAGCAGGCCACACCCCCTCTGAAGCTGGTAGGGGAGGACCTTTCCTCACCCCTTCCCAGTGTGTGCTGATGGCTCCGAGCTCCTCAGTCCAGCTGCAGCCCTTGATCTCTGCCTCCATCACCCTCTCCTCCTTGTCTGTCTCCTTGTCTTGTAAGGACACCAGTTATGTTAGCTCCAGAAGGTACCCTCCTCCAGTCTGGCCTCATCTGAACTAATAGCAAAAGCAGTGACCCTATTTCTAAATAGAATCACCAGCTGAGGTTCTGGGCTCAGAATGTGGATGTGTGCTTTTTGAGGGAACAGAGTTCAGCCTGTAAGAATACCTCGAGGTAATACTGTAGCAAGGAAGCTCCACTAGAGCATACGCGGTCCAACTCTCTCCTTTTACAGAAGGTGGTGATTCTTAGAAGTTTAAGTGATATGAAGGGTGTCATGAAACTATTATGAGCCCAGAGCAAGACTCAAATTCATAACTCCTGAGTCCAAATCTGATATTCTTTCTCTACAGGGATTGTTTAAATGCTTAAGTATCACATGAGTGCTTCAGACCCTAGGGAAAAGGAAACCAGTGCTCCAGACAGGGCAATCAGGGAGAGCTTCCTGGAGGCAGCATGAGTGGATCATAGAGCTGAATCAGGAGCACCCCACTCCACACCTTGATCACAGCCGACCACCTTCCCAAAGACAAACATAGACTTTGTTCTGGTTCTTCCCAGATCCTACCACCAGGAGGAATGCCAAGGCTGGGCCCACGGCGAGGAACCGGTACGCCAGCCAGTGGACCCTCAACAGACCCCACCCCACCGTTTCAACACACACCCTCACCACTGACTGGAGGCTGCCAACGCCCAGGGCCGCAGGCTCAATGGACAAGGAGAGTGACAGCTACAGCGTCAGCCCCTCACAAGACACAGGTAGGGCCTGCCTGCCTCCTCCGCCCTGAATGAGCAGGACTACCCTCTGAGTTTCAGGGCCCTACCTGCACCCTTTCAAGGTCACTTTCAACTTGCTGGACCATTGACCTGACAGGTACCAATGAAGCTGTACTTCATTGGCCAAATCTAGGGTCCAGCAAAGTCTGCCAAGCAAAACCAGAGGAATCTATGTTGCAGCCATTCTCGAATTTCAGACTACATTGCTCCCTCTGCCCTTCACTCCTGCCCTGCTGAGAGAAACACAGAAGTTTCTAAGTATTCTCCCATGATTACAATCACCCCAATTATACCTTAAGGGTGTGTGGCCACTCTCATCTCCAGGATTAAGACTGAACTTGGAGTTGCATGACAAGGTCACAGCACCATGGATGGGGAACATGGCTGGTCCATTTGACAGTGAAACAAGGCTTGATTATCTGTCTGTGCCATTCGCCAAGAACTCACCCTAGAGGGAAGACAGAGCCTAAGAATAGCAATGGGTTGCCCACCCTCCCTCCAATAGAAAATTTTGAAAAGAAATTCTATCTAAACTTCATAGCTGTAGGAAATTTTCATACTCATTTTCTTTTGTTCTGGATGATATACTTCAAAAATAGTCTTCCAGAGGTGGAGCATCACCACGTAAATTTATTTTTATGGCAGTTATTTCTCTTACAAGAACCTCAGAGTTCCACTGAGGTGACTTCAGAACTTTTGAGTGGGCTTAAAATGTAGAGAGTCCTCTTACCCAAGATGTACCTTTTAGGGTTCTGGAGGGTCTCTGGCCCCATAAAGGGTGAGCCTCAAACACAAAGGATGTGCCCCAGGGTTCAGCTGAGATTCTGCCTAGTGACCAATTCCATGCAGTTACATGTTCATTTCTAAGGATCGGCCTGTATTCCTGCCCCATGGAGGCCAGAGGCGCTGAACACAGAGCTCAGAATATTCCCGACAATGAAAGTGTCGCTGTGGCCCAGGAAGACTTGCAGAGCAGGAAGGGGCGCTGCTGTTTATGCATATTGCATTCCCAGCTGTCTTGAATCCACCTGCAATGCAGGAGACATGGGTTTCATCCCTGAGTCAGAAAGATCTGCTGGAGGAGAAAATGGCAACCCACTCCAGTATTCTTGTCTGGAGAATCCCGTGGAAAGAAGAGCCTGGTGGGCTACAGTCCATGGGATCCCAAGGAGTCGGACATGACTGAGCAACTAAACAACAAGCCAGCTGTCTTTTTTTTTTTTCTATTTTAAATTTTTATTTTTACTTTACTTTGCTTGACAATACTGTATTGGTTTTGCCATACATTGACATGAATCTGCCACCGGTGCACATGAGTTCCCAATCCCGAACCCCCCTCCCACCTCCCACTTAAAGATGTATACTAAAGAAATATATTCAATGTGTATGAACTGAACAGTATTTATACTTTGCTTCTGAGAAGAATTATTTCTTTAGTTTTTGTAATCTATCTTTAAAGTCATTAAATTTATGTACTGTCTATTATTTCTTTAGCGTCTTTTGGTTTTTGTGTGGCAAGCAAGGTCTGAAGTTTTTTTTTCCCTCTTACTAAAATTATCTGTGTGAATAGGGAAATACTACTTTTAAACCATAGTTCTTTTTTACCCTTTTCTTTCTGAAGAAAGGTGATCTTAGTATGAAGTGTCTGTCGATGTCTAACAGTTCTTTCTTTCCTATATTTTTGCCTGAAGGCGCTTGACTTTGGCAGATATTGAGAGAATAGCCCCACTGGCTGAAGGAGCCTTACCTTACAACCTGGCAGAACTCCAGAGACAGGTAGGAGGCGTGTCATAAGCAGAATCATCTTCAAAAATGCTGAAGTAGTATGGGAATGACAGCCTGGACCTTCTGAATCTATAGAGATGAAAACATGATTTACAGAAAGACTTCACTTAGCACAAAGATTACCTTTATAAAGCTGTTAGCCCCACCTTATAGAGTATTCTTATGGGGCAGCTAGATTTATGTTTGTGATTTTTTTTTTTTCCTTTTAGCTTTTTAAGATAAGGAAAATAAGAGTGTAGACGTATATGGGCTTTGCCTCCCTCCCCCAGAGTAGCAGTCTTTTCCTTTCGTTTGTCTAGTGACATTTAAAGATTAGTGTGAAGTTCACTTGGTATTATCAAACTGGTATTTATAGGGTTTTTAAAATACAAGACATTCCTCTACTGAAGGAATCTTTGACTAAGAATATTTCACTATTAGTGTCTCATACATTACAACAATAACACAGGAAAACTGTGTATATAATGAATCAGAAAGAAAACCTTGATTATTATTACATTTTTGATAATATTTGTTCTTTGTGTATATTAAGAGTGATAAAAGCAGTAACTTCCGAGTCCTGTAAAGTTAATACAGCCTTATTTCTGGTTTCAAAAATATTCTCTTGGTAGGAAGAAACTCCATGATATTACCTTGAAGAGTGGAATTGAGCAGATTTTTAAAAAATCTTGTTTTAAACTGAAACCCTATTTCTGGGGTATTTGGAAGAAGCCTCAGTTGCAGTTGTGGTCACATAGTTTTGGGGGTGGGGTTGACGGTTATAGGAGGGCTAGTCCTTGTCTAACAGACATGAGACCTGTGTCCCTCATGATTCTTTAGAAGACGGTGATAGACTGTGAGGCTAGGAGACGTGGGGAGGGGCACGGGGGAAGAGGACAGGAGATGAGAGAGAGATAGAGAGAGAAGCCACGTTGGCATACCATGGAAAGGCTCTGTCTGTTTTGCTGCTGCCACACTGATGAGTAGCCAGATGTCCTAGCAAAAGATCAAGGTATCTGAGTGTGGTTCACTGTGGGGAGTTTCAGTAGCAAAACTTTCTTCTGTTTGAGCTCCATGGAATGATGATTCTGCCTCTGAAACAAATTAGAATTTTCAGTTTTACTCTGTGTAATAATCAGGAACTTCATAGGTATTATAAGATCTTATTTAAAGGTTGCTAAGAAGTTTACAAAATAAGATTTCAGTTAAAAGTTTTTATAATAGTGCTATAGTCAGGTAAGTAAATTGAAAATGGAAACTAATTGCTTTTGTATCTACATTTTATGTTAATACTTTGTTTGCTTGGGATGTAGTAAAGCTTCCTGTAAATTAAAATATATCAGTAACCCACTGAGATTTAGCCTCTTTAGTAGTAAAATGGAGAAGGCAATGGCATCCCACTCCAGTACTCTTGCCTGGAAAATCCCATGGACGGAGGAGCCTGGTAGGCTGCAGTCCATGGCATTGCTAAGAGTCGGACCTGACTGAGTGACTTCCCTTTTACTTTTCACTTTCATGCATTGGAGAAGGAAATGGCAGCCCACTCCAGTGTTCTTGCCTGGAGAATCTGAGAGACAGAGGAGCCTAGTGGGCTGCCGTCTGTGGGGTCACCCAGAGTCGGACACAACTGAAGTGGCTTAGCAGCAGCAGCAGCAGCAGCAAAAAGCTCTTATTTGCTGCCTTCAAAGTTTATTTTTGTTATAAGTTCTCAGATCCATAAAAAAAAATAGGTGGATTTATTCCAATTCATGCATTTATAGTAAAATTTAATAAAATTATTTAACATTTGGAAATGTATTAAAATATTTAAAGAGCTTTTACGAGTAAAATTTTATAAACAAGCATTTTTTCTTGAAGTTTGAAAAATTTCATTTCAAAAGGAGGTTTTTTTTTTTTTAGTGTTACATGTTTATGAATAAAGCTTTCCTTGGGGGTGTCCTTAATAACTGTTAACTGGGGAATATCTCATTTAGCTTATTAAAAACAGTGTAATGAATTAAAAAACCTAACTCATTTCCTCCTTTTTCAACCTTTCTGGTGCTCTTCTTATTTTACTGGCCTTTCTTGCCCCTAGCTATTTTGCTGGAGGCCAGCAGTGAAGGTTGCTTTTGTAATCTTTGGCGCCCTAAGTCTGCATTGCTTATAGTTCTGATTTCTTAGGAAGGTGTTGTAATTCTGCCACTGTTGGAAATGTTCTTGAAGACAGATTGGAAGGTTGCCTGCCTTCAGTGGCAGCACTGATGCTCAGGGCTCTTGTCAGTTACTTAGAAAATGGGCAGTAATAGAGACTACATTCTCTCTCGCTCTCTTCCTTTTCCCTTACTGGGAGAATGGCACGGGGACCTGCAGGCTCCAGAGACCAGGTAGACATCCTGGGTGTACCTATATTGGTCCCAAAGGAGGATGCTCAGGCAGAGCCTGTATTGTTTATTTTTCCTTTCACGTATCAGTTAGATAGTGTAGTCTTATTGCTGAGGAGTTGGGCTTCCCAGGTGGCACAGGTGAGGAATCCACCTGCCACTGCAGGAGATGTTAAGAGATGCGGGTTTGGTCTTTGGGTTGGAAAGATCCCCTGGAGGAAGAACTGGTACCCCACTCCAGTATTCTCACCTGGAAAAGTCCATGGACAAAGGAACTAGAAGGCTACAGTCCGTGGGCTTGCACAGAGTTGGACATGACTGAACGATTGAACACAAACACACATTGCTGAGAGTTTGGAATAAAGAAATAAAAATGAAGATTTAAACTGTTTTTTTCCTGTAAATCATTATAAAAACAACACATGGAAAAAATAAAACTTAAGTCATAAACAGTTTTTAGAATTTCATGGAAACAGATGCATGAATATTATTTAAGAGGGATTTACAGCCATTGTAAAATCTGACCTTTACTGTCTTTGGGATCTGGTATAAGTTTCTATGGACCTCAGTTTCTCCTTTAGTAAAATGAGTACCTGCAGATCTTTCTAAGAATCCTTCAAGTTCCTGCATCCTGTAAAAATTATGTGAAGCAATGGATTTTTTTCTTTTTCAAAAAATTTAATATATCTCCATTTTCCTTGTAACATTAGAAGCTTTATAAGGAATATAGGCTAAGACCTAAGTAGAATAATATAAAAATATGCCTGAGTTCTTACAACAAACAAAGTAATAAACTTTCTGCAGTTTTCAGTCTAGAAAAAGCTTTTCTTAAATTATTTTAAACTTATTAATATGAAGCATTTTAAGGTAGCCACATAGACTATAATTTTAGTGACTTGTTTTTAAAACTTCTCTAGACCACAAAATCACAGTACTGCCAATCATAACTATGTTATGTTACTTCCAGAAGACAGTCTGATTCTCTTGTAATTTTTCTTATGTTATCAGACTAAGAGTACATAATTATTTACATTTTGTATGTAGAGTATTCCCCTATAGGAATTTTCTTGAAACCTAGACAAAAAATAGGAAGAAAGGCATGTTGTGTTATCTCAACCTGTGAAAGTTATGAAAACACATGTGCTTGATGGAGAATCTCTGAGCTCAGAAATAAAAGTTATGAGAGAGGCAGAGTTTAAGAACTTGGATGCTGATTAGGTAATACTTTCCTCTCTCAGTTTCATCATTTATTAAGCAGAGAGCATAGTATCCATCTCACAGGACTGTGAGAATTACATGAGATCATGCACTTATACCTACTAAGTATGCAATACATGTTAACTGCTATTATTGTTGTGGTGGTAGTTGTTAAATATGAGAAGGCTATCTGAGCAAACTCCAAGTTGAACTCACATATAGATATGACCCAACTCCTTCATTCACCCTCATCTACTTTCCTTAGGAGAATGGCAAGTGAGGAAGAATTATATCTTGTGTCTTCTCCTTTATTGCCTGAAATGTTTCACTTTTTAAATTTTTGTGCTGGCTGAAATTCTATATTGTATTTTTTTAAATTGTGATTGATGGATATCATACATGAAAAAAATTCCCACCCCACACCATACCCCCAAATCTATTCCACCTGGGTTGTTCTAAACTTGAAAGATAAAAGCTTAGAGAGGATAACATAGGAGATTATATTCATTTTTTAAAATTTTAATTTTTATTATTATTTTTTTACTTTACAATACTGTGTTGGTTTGGCCATACATTGACATAAATCCACCATAGGTGTACATGAGTTCCTAACCCTGAACCCCCCTCCCACCTCCCTCCCCATATCATCTCTCTGGGTGATCCCAGTGCACCAGCCCCAAGCATCCTGTATCCTGTATTGAATCTAGACTAGCGATTTGTTTCTTACATGATAGTGTATATGTTTCAATGCCATTCTCCCAAATCATCCCACCCTCTCCCTCTCCCACAGAGTCCAAAAGTCTGTTCTTTACATCTGTGTCTCTTTTGCTGTCTTGCATACAGGGTTATCATTACCATCTTTCTAAATTCCATATATATGTGTTAGTATACTGTATTAGTGTTTTTCTTTCTGGCTTACTTCACTCTGTATAATAGGCTCCAGTTTCATCCACCTCATTGGAACTGATTCAAATGTATTCTTTTTAATGGCTGAGGAATACTCCATTGTGTATATGTACCACAGCTTTCTTATCCATTCATCTGCTGATGGACATCTAGGTTGCTTCCATGTCCTGGCTATTATAAACAGTGCTGCGATGAACATTGGGATACATGTGTTTCTTTCAATTCTGGTTTCCTCGATGTGTATGCCCAGCAGTGGGATTGCTGGGTTTCTCAGGAATTAGATGTGTATAAGAGACAGGTATATGTACTACAACTTTCTTTTTTTTTTTTTTTACTGTTTCTAATTTTTTTTTTATTTTTTTAATACTTTTTTCTACTTTACAATACTGTATTGGTTTTGCCATGCATTGACATGAGTCAGCCACAGGTGTACACGATCTCCCAATGCCGAAGCCCCCTCCCACCTCCCACCCCACCCATCTCCCCAGATCATCACAGAAGTTTTCAGGGGGATGTATTACTGATCTATGGCAATGTCCCATACTGGGGACAGGTGCCTCCAGCACGTCAGTTGAAACCCTGAAGCCACACGGCTGAGGCTCATGAAGGTGACAAAGGCAGTCCTCAGATAAAGACCCAGGACTCCTTCCCGGCTGCCCAGTGATGGGGAGAACCAGCCACAGGCCCCCGTCACCACCTGGTCAGTGCAGATTCCCAGTGACGACTCATCATCTTGTTTTCTCTTTCTCGTGGCACAGATCGAGCGCGAAGCAGCATGGTCTCCACAGAAAGTGCCTCCTCCACTTACGAAGAACTGGCCAGGGCCTACGAGCACGCCAAGATGGAAGAGCAGCTGAGGCACGCCAAGTTCACCATCACGGAGTGCTTCATCTCAGACACATCGTCCGAGCAGTTGACGGCAGGGACAAACGAGTACACAGACAGTCTGACCTCCAGCACCCCTTCGGAGTCAGGGATCTGCAGGTTCACCGCCTCTCCCCCCAAACCTCAGGATGGAGGACGAGTGATGAACATGGCAGTTCCAAAGGCACATCGGCCAGGTGAGACGAGACATCCTGGACCAGTGTCGGGGAAGCACGTCTCCCAAGACACACTCTTCCACTGTGAAAGCCTTGTTGGTGCTTACACTAGTCTTCTGTTTATTGATTGCTGAATCACGTACCACCCCAGAGCCTAGAGGCTTACAGCAACAATGATCATTTATTTCATGTATGAATCTGAAACTGAATCAGGGCTTGGTTGGACACGCATGTCCATTCCAGCCATGTCTATGGGGAAGACCAATTAGGATGGAAAAGACATGTTCAGTCACTAACCTGGAGGGTGAGTTCTGGCCATGTCCTCCCAACATAGGTTTCTCCATGATCTGGCTTGTGCTCGCTCCTGTCTAAGAGCCAGTGTCCCAAGAGATGGACAGTGGAAATAGCCATTTCTTTAAGACTGGGCCTGGAAACTGACACAGCACTTCTGCCATATACTGTCGGTCAAGTGATCACAAAGCTCTGGGAGCCCAGGGTCTAAGAAGGGAGCTGTCTGCTGCTTGAGAAGTATTGAAAATTGCGGATGAGGGTTTTAGAAGGAAAGCAGTCTTACCAGTGAGCCAGCCTCTGGAACTTGGCTTCACTGAGTTGCCCAAAATGGCAGTAAATGGTTGGTATCAGATTGACAATATGTTGGGGTCTGCCTTGAGTAGTATAGTTAGAAGCTGCAAATCCTGAGGCCTGCAAATCCTGCAGGGCCTGGCAGATCCTGTGAATGAGTGAAGAGAGTGAGGAGCAGAGCAAAGGGAGGGATAGAGACATGGAAAACTCAAGAGTTCAGTGACTGTAGAGGAAAAGGACTCCACCAAACTCCTGCCAACTGATCCCAAGTGGAAATGGGGGCCCCCAAGAGGAGATTTTCAAAAGGAAGCAGATATTTTGGTTTTATATGGAGACTCACAGTTTGCAGGCGTTTGCTCAGATTTGTGCAAATCATCATACAGAGCAAATAAAACACATCTTTACACTGCATCCAAACCACAGCAACCGGTTGCAGTTCTCATCTAAAAAATCCTTTTTCCTTTTTTACCCTGAAGTTCCTGTCTATAGATTTGACTTTGTGCCCTGCAAATCCATTCTTGTTGAACCCAGGTTTATTTCTCATTTTCCTATTTTCTGAGCCACTATATTGGTTCTATTTCAAAAATGTATATCCATTTAAAATCACCATGATTCCTTTGGGCTTTTCAGCAGAAAGCCAGGCTGAAATAAGCTTTATAAATGCATAAAAATATATAAAATAAAAATTGTCTATCCAGCAACTAATCTCCCACACTGAGTCAAGATCCATACCAGCTGACTATCAAGCATGATGGCTTCATTTATTTCTGTGCTGTCTACCTCCTCAGGGAGAAGATGTTGTTATCCAGTGGGTGTTTTTATCCAAAGGACTTTTTGTTGCTGGCATTTATTTGCAAGGCAGATGCAAGTGTAGGATAAATATCATGACTTTTTTGAGACTGTACAGCTTGAGACTGAGGAAGACAGGAGAGGAGGAAAATGAGCCTCTGGGCTTTTGCTTAGTCTTGCTGAGCTACAGTTGGCCCATATGTAAAATGGGAATGACATAGACACCCACTATCTGGGCTTTGTGCAAGCTGTGTGTCGCCTGATGCAGGGGTCAGCAGCAGTTGTGGTCACTCGGGTCTTGCCTGGTTGACATGCTGTTAGGGCTCCCACAGTGACCCCAGTGATGATCTCAGGATGAGGTGCCGCCCCCCACCCCCGCCTTGGTTTCTTTTCCTTCCGTAGCCATTGATTCCTGGAGGCATCCACCTCATTTGTGTGTCACCCAGTTCTACTGTACACTGTGACCAAGTGGGACTTCTCAGGAATTCAAGGATGGTTCAATATAAAATCATTAATATTAACAGAATGGGGGGTAGGTGGATACATGATCATTCAAGGCAGAGAAAGCATTTGACAAAACCCAACATTTTTCTCAAAAAAATAAGAACACTCCACAAACTAAGAATAAAAGAGAATTTCTTCAACTTGAGAAAGGGCATGTATGTGAAACAGCTAACATCATACTTAATGGTGAAAAATTGAATAAATACTATTTCCTTAAGATCAGGAATAAGATGGCAATGTCTGCTCTCATCGCTTCTACTTGATATTGCTTCGTAATTTCTAGTAAGGCAAATTAAGAAAATGGCATCCGTATTTGGCAGATGAAAGTAAAGCAGTAGCAAAGATTCCGCCTGCCAGTACAGGAGATGCAAGAGATGCAGATTCAACCTCTGGGTTGGGAAGATCCTCTAGAGTAGGAAATGGCACCCCCCTCCAGTATTGGAGTAGCCTGGCAGGCTAAGTCTATGGGGCCACGAAGAGTCCGGCACAACTTGAGCAGCAGTTAAGTACTTCACACTCCCATCCGAGACACACACCACACTTCCCCTTGCATACAGCAAGCCCCCGGAGGAGCACTAAGTATGTGTGCAGGTCTTTAAATAGTTAAAGGGTTGTGTCTTGTTGATGACTTGTTGTTCAGTGTTTTTGACTCATATTAAAAAATGTTTGAACTGTTTTCATGAGATTGTTGCCTGGATCCATCAGAACAATTGAAAAAAAAAAACTTGAGAAGGTACTATTGTCTTAATATATATATTATTTATATATTGTTTTTTAATCTCATTTTTCAAATTAATTAATTATTGATTTATTTGGCTGTGTTGGGTCTCAGTTATGGCAAGAGGAATCTTGCCTGCATCAGGAGAGATCTTTTGTTGAGGCTCATGGACTCTCCAGTTGTGGCATTTAGTCTCAGTAGTTATAGCTCTCAGGCTTAGTTGCTCCACAGTTCATGGGATCTTCGTTCCCTGACCAGGAATAAAACCCACATTCCCTGCATTACAAGGTGGTTCTTAACCACTGGACCCCCAGGGAAGTCCCTTAATATACTATTTAGACTAAAATGATTTTATAACTTTAGGTATGAATAAGCTTTTAAATTCACCTGAATTCTAATGTCCACAAACTGCGGTGTCCACTCTAAATGCCAAAATTATTATTGAACATTTGATATGCTTTTAGAAAAATATGTCATCCTCTGGAAGCCTTCCTGTAACTCCTTTATAATGGAACTAAATTAAACACTGGGCACAAAACCCAAAGTTACAATGTAGTATCCTGTGGACTGGAGACTGTCAAAATTAGCAGTTCCTTGAGCAGGTCTTTCAAACCAAATTCTTTACCTGTGCTCCCTCATGTTTCTGAATGCTTATCAGTCATCCAAGTCTCTGGATATCTGTTTCCTTGCCATCAGTTCTTTTTTGATGAGATTTTTTTTTCTCCATTTATAATCCCAAGCTTTTAAATTCTTTGCAAATCGGGATTAAGTTAAATGAATTTGGCCAGACTGTGGCTGTAGGAAAATAGGAAACATGTCTTAGTTACCTTTATTTCCGCCCCCCTCACGCCTATCAGATATGTGACAGCATAAAAAGTGTTCAAGAAATATTTTCAACTGACTTAATTAATCAAATATATACTCCTATTACTATCTGATGCATAGTAGGTGCTTAATAAATGTTATTGAGTGAATTAATATATGATGATTGTGATGATGAAAGGATTGGCCAATTGGTTCAAATATTACAACTGTTAGAAATTATTAGTAAAAGAGTACATTTAAGTCTACTCCATCTTCCAGCCTAACTTTAAACAAAGTGATTTATTTTCTAATCTTGTTCTCAAGTCAAAACAAACTCTCTTCCACCAATGGGGGTAGTTCCCAATGAAATGTGGACAGCTACTACCAAAGCAGTTATCAAAATCTAGTTTTAGATTTTTAACACATCTGAACTTTGGATTTGCTGCCTTTTTAGGACTTGTATATTTCAAATCAAATGCAGGTTTTGTAACTTTTGTTTTCTTCAATGAAGCATGGCTATTTCCATCTTTGGGGCTTCCCTGGTAGCTCAGATGGTAAAGAATCTGCCCGCAATGCAGGAGACCTGGGTTCAATCCCTGGGTCAGGAAGATTCCCTGGAGGAGGGCATGGCAACCCACTCCAGTATTCTTGCCTGGAAACTTCCACGGACAGAGGAGCCTGGTGGGCTACAGTCTATGGAGTCACAAAGAGTGACATGACTGAGTGACTAACATACATTTACACCTTAAAAACAAATCTAACAAACTCTCTATTTCTCTGAGAAGCAGCTGGAAAGTTTACCACCATCTTTTCCTCTTGGTCAAGGTGGCTCTCATACTTTGGTTACGGTACCAATTTTTGGTTTCAGGTAGCATCTGGAGCCAGTTTCTGACGTTCTTGGATTCCTGCTGCTTCTTTATTCATGATGCTTATCCTGTGCAGTCAAGAGATGCCACTGCAGGAAGCCACTTAAATCAATTTAAACTTTCAAACGTGCAACCTAATACAGCCTAGCCCTGCCAGCAGCAGCAGGGTCAGGACCCCCACACCCCTTCTGATCTCTGCAGGTGGACACCAGGGCTCCAGCCTTGAATGTCTGCACCCCCCTGACTGGCTCCCTGACCCCGCTCCTCCGCCGCAGTGAATGCAGTGGAAGTTTGGGAATGGCCATTGCCTGCCTCCAACTTGCTGGCTCTCAGAGTAAACAGTTATACGAAGCAGTTTGGGAATTTTAGTTTTAGGATCCATTCCTCCCATACCTCATGCTTTCCTGAGTGTGTGTGTTTAACAAAAGAGAAGAGGAGTGTAGAGTGAGAGGCAGGGTTCCCACCTGAAAGACCAGCCAGCCTCGGCTCAGGCCACATCCCCTGCAAAGGCTGGCGTTGTTCCCAGCTTTTGTTGTGTACGCGTGTAGCCATGTACCCACATGTGCATACACACACACACACACACACACACACACATCCAAGGCTTGAAGTCCCTGGCCTCCATCCTCCTAGAGGTAGCCTTGCTCTTTCCCACCCAACCTCCCCGCCTCCCTCCTGTCCTCCAGCCTGTATTTTCTGGCATCCACTCCACAACTGGTCCTGCTTTCAGAGTGAAGGATACACCCTAGTGTGGGGAGGGGTCCCTGAAGGTGTCACGTGGGAGCTGGAGCTGCCTTTGACCCTCATGGACCCTTCCCCACTAGGGCCTCTGAATGCCCTGACAGCAGGTTCCCAGCTCACCTATCCTCTAAGGAGACTTTCCAGTCTTGCTTTTTATCCAGAACTACTCTATTTCAGAAGAACCATGAGCACGGACAAACTTAAAGCTCCACTTCATACCTCAGTGTGGTTTTGAAAAGTTCACCAGCAAGTAGGAGGATCACAATAATGATGAGCCCTTAAAAATGCATGAAGCCTCCCAAATACAAGCCAAGAATGGTAACAGAATCTGCAGGCGGGACCTCTGGTATCCAGCTCACATTACTTATTTAGAGTTGTTCCTGGTTGCCGTTTGGGAGTGAAGATTCATTTACCAAGAGGGGTTTGTTTACGAGTTTTCATTACCACTGCGACATTAATATTAAACTGGAAAAGCGTTAGATCTGGTCGGGCTTGGGTGTGGGCAGACTACACGCTCCCCTTTGTATGGGCTCTTTGATGCTGTAGTGTCCTTGCAAGTCTGTGTGGTTTTTAAGTGAAATTGTCAGAAGTCGAGGTAAGCATCCTTGGCTTCTTACTTTTGCATCAGTCTCCAGCTCCATCCAAGCACAGACATCAAACCTTGTTAGAGCTTGATGAAAGTTCCTTTTTATGTGTCCCCAGAGGAGACTGGAGCCCACAGGGACCTTGCTTCATTGTCATTCTGCATGAGTTTTTTGTGAAAGCGTGCACATGTTCTCACACTTGCTGACGAATAAAGAATTGTCCAGCAGGGAGAAGAAGGCTATTGGAACATGCCTTGCAGTTAGTTCCAGGCTCCCCTAAATGCATTCATTTGTCCCATTTTTATCCCTAAACTTCTAATTCAAAAGGTCTTGCTTGACCAGTTTTCACAGATGAGATAGTTCAGAGCATAAGAAAGACTCTTTTAAGATTTAAGATTTTCGTAGAAACAATCAGACGTATTTCTTTGTATACATGTATGCTGAGTTGCCTCAGTTGTGCCCAACTCGTTGTGAACCACTGTGCTATAGCCCGCCAGGCTCCTCTGTTGATGGGATTCTCCAGGTAAGAAGACTGGAGTGGGTTGCCATGCTCTCCTCCAAGGGATCTTCCCAACCCAGGGACTGAACCCGCATCCCTTTTGTCTCCTGCATTGACAGGTGGGTTCTTTACCATTATCACCACCTGGGAAGCCCTTCTCTTGTATAGGTAAAGTTAAAGCTTGCAGGGGTCACAGAACTACTTGAGGAGACGCAGTATTTCAAGGCAGGATTTCAGCTGGCTCTCACTCATGCCTGCCCATGGCTCCAAGCTCCCACCTCTTCAGGGCAGGTCTGACACAGACCTTCTGATTGCAGGTCCATCAGGCACATCTCTACTCTTCTCCATGACAAACTGAGGCTGTAATTCCTTGTGGAGTAGGGACAGAGGCGTACAATTCCTTATTCTGATTGAATCCAATGCTTTAAAAGTAAAATTAGGGCTTCCCAGGTGGCACAGTGGTAAAGAATCCCCCTGCCAATGCAGACGATGCCGGAGAGGCAGGTTCCATCCTGTGCTGGGAATATCCCCTGGAGGAGGACATGCCACCCAGTCCAGCATTCTTACCTGGAGAATTCCATAGACAGAGGAGCTGGTGAGCTACAGTCCATGGGGTCACAGAGTCAGACACAACTGAGCGACTGAGCACAGAAGAAAACTGAAGTGAAGGAAGGACCACTTGGAATTCAGAGCTTGGACCATTTAAGCTAGGCCTTCTCAACAGCAGTGCCATTAACATTTGGAGTTGGGTGAAGCTTTGTGGCCGGAATCAGCCTGGCCACGGTAGGATGCTGAGCATCCCTGGCCTTGGGCTAGAAGCCAGAAGCAGCTGCCCTACCAATCAAGACCCCTCCAAAAAGCTTCAGGCATTGCTGTGTGTGCCCTGGAGGGCAAAATGACCCTCAGCTGAGAACCACTGTTCTCAATTGTAGACTTTCTTTTCCTGAGTGTGTGTGGCAAGTGGCCAGAACCCTATCACAGCCAGATTCACAGAGTTCAAGTCCATTACAGAGTTCCTGAGTTGGTCCATTCTCATTCTGTGCTAGGAATGATTTTGACATTTTCTTCCAAAGCTAAAGTGTGTTCAAATGTCACGTGTGAGTCTAAACAGACAGAGAAGGTTCAGGAGGTTTTGCTTTCCTGATAGGCAGCTGTGGGATGTGGGGGGCGGCAGGGGGTATCCTGGTTTTCAGCTAAAAAGAGGCAAGTTTAACATAGCAGTTTTCGCACAGTGGGGCCAAGCAGGGCTGAAGGCCCTGGGGTGGTGGATGACACTCTCTGAGCTCACATCTGCTGATGGATGTTGTGATGGGTCACTCTTCTGGCTTGCAGCCCATGGCCAGGAGTTATCTGCACAGTGAGCAGAGTTAACTACCGAGAGAGAAATGGATGCCAACTTATTTAGTCTGAACTTTTGGGGATGTTAGGGGCACCAACCCCGGAGGGCAGTGATGAGAGGATGAGAAATGGCCCATTATGTCAAATAATAAGGCATAACTTAGAAATAATGGCTAAATCGCCTCTCATCCTTCAGGGCATGAGTCGGTGCAGCACCTGGGCTGGTGGCGGGGAGGGCAGGGGTGAAGGGTGCGGCTCAACGCCCAGGTATCACAGAGGCCCCCAGGCAGGTGGACTGTCGAGGGTCGAGGGCCGGCTCACAACTGCAATCATAACCCAGATGCCTTTGCCACTGTCCTGTGACTCCCTGTCCCCCGAGGTCACTGTCCCCTGACCTTGACCTTTCTCTGTACGTGGCTCTGTATCTCTCACAGTCATCTCTCTAGGTCCTGTGTCTCTGTGACATCCATCTGCTTCCCTCTGGCCATGTTCCTCTGACCCCCTCCTCCCTGCCTCGTTCTGTCTCTCTGCCCCCATCTCTCTGTCTCTCTCTCCCCATCTCTCTGCTTCTCTCTGTCTCTGTCTCTCCCCCACCCTGCCCTTCTCGTTCCCACCTCACCCTCGCCCTGCGCATCCATCTCAGCACCATGTTGACCAGGCTGCCTGGCAGCTAGGTCTTTCTTCCTGCTCATCTCACCTCCTTCCCCACTCTCCCCGCCTCCACCACTCTGACCCAAGGGCCATCCTCCTCCTAAGGAGCAGAGCATGGGTCGTGACCTTCCAGGGAGCACAGAGGTACAATTAGGGCCCACGGAGGCCAGTGGGTGGAGACAGCCCTCAGGGCGAAGGCAGGATTCAGACCCCAGGGCCATCTTTGGGTTCCTACTGGATTTGGGGGAGTAGCTCACACAGATCAGGTGATTGGGAATGTGCTAGAAGAGATGGAATTGCAGGCAGACAGGTGAGCAGGGCAGGGAGGGAAGGAAGAAGGAAGGTGGGCAGGAAGGGAGCTCTGGGGTCCCCGGGTCCTTCCCTCCAGCCTTCACGGGGCTCCCACCAGACTCTGCCCTTTTCTCCTATAGCCGCAGCATTGCCTTTCAATATGCAGCCTCCGCTCTGATAGCCTCCCATCTCTGTCCTCTTATCACACATGCACACACACACACACATACACACACACACACAGATACACATGCACATACAGACACACATGCATGCACACAGAGACAGACACAGACACACACACTGTCCCTCTCTCTCCCTGGGAAGCCAGTCAGCCTGGCTCTGCACTCGGCTGCCTCCTAACCCCTCCCGCCTGCGCTCACTGTGCCCTACTCCCCACCCCCATGCCTTTGATTTTCTGGATGAAACTTGCAGCATATGCATGCTAAGTCGCTTTAGTCTTGTCCCATGCAACCCTATGGGCTGTAGCCCACTGGTAGGGTCCTCTGTCCATGGGATTTTCCACCTGGGAAGCAGCAGAAACCAAGCAAGAAAGAGGGAGTGAGGAAGTGGAGAGGAGGCCAGAGGAGAGCCAAGATGGGAAGTTATAACCGAAGAAGTTGACGTGAACCCCACGCTCCTGGTTTCCCGGAATCTCCCCCCACCCAGGCTGGGCAGCAGGGGTCTTTGGGTGTCCACTGGGCAGACCCTGCTTCCCCAGGGAGCAGGGGACCAGGGACAAATGACTGGCTTGGCCTCAGCAGAGAAAGATGGATGACAGAACAGTCCACCGAAGGCACACCTTGGGGACAGTGGAAACCACAAGCATATTGGCCGCTATTACTGACTATTAAAGAGAAAGGCCCTCCTGTCTTTGGTGGAAGGGGCAGAGCCTGTCCCACATGGCAGAAATGTTCAGAGAGGCATCCTGTGAGGCTCCCAGCCCATCCCAGCTGGGAATACCCTCTGTTTGGACCCTGTAACCTCTAACAAATCGCTGCAGGCTGGGTGGCTCAGAAGGACAGACATGTACTCTCTCACAGTTCTGGAGGGCAGAAGGCTGAGATCAAGGTGTCAGTGGGGTTGTACTCCTTCAGGAATTTCAGGGAATAATCTGTCCCTTGTCTCTTCTGGCTTTTGGAGGCTCCAGGTGTTCCTCTGCTCGTGGTCCGATCAGTCCAGTCTCTGCCTTCTCCCTTTTGTGTCCCTCAGATTCTCCTCTATTTTCTTTTTTTATAGGGACACATGTTTTTGGACTAGGGCTCTGCAGGGCATGCTAGTGGTAAAGAACCCACCTGCCAGTGCAGGAGACCTAAGGGATGCAGGTTTGATCCCTGAGTCAGGAAGACCCCCTGGAGGAAGGCATGGCAACCCACTCCAGTTTCTTGCCTGGAGAATCCCATGGACAGAGGAGCCTTGTGGGCTACAGTCCAGGGAGCCACGGCTGAAGCAACTGAGCGTGCATGCAGAGATATGTAGTTGTATTCAGGGCCCACCTTAAATTCAGGTGATCTCATCTCAAGATCCTTTACTGAACTGCAACAAAATCCTTTCTCCACATTGGGTCACATTCCTGGACACTGAGAGTTGGCATATGGATCTGTCTTTGGGGAGACACTAATCAACCAACGAAAGACAGAAAGTAACACAAAAGAAGAGTTCTCGATTCATTCACCAGGCTGATTTCCAACCCTGTAACTTCAGACTCTCTGGGAAGGGAGACATCTGACAATAAACTTTCACCTGTATTATCTCATTAAACCCTCCTTCCAGCACTCTATGGCGGATTCAGCTCTTATTCCTGTTTTATGAATAAGAAAACTGAGCCAAGACTTAAATCTATCAGATTAAATGCAGACAGTGTCATCCTGGGGCTTTCCAGGTGGTTCTAATGGTAAAGAATCTGCCTGCAATGCGGGAGACTGGGATTTGATCCCGGGGTGGCTTGTAGCTCTAGTGGTACCAGTGCAGGAGACGTAAGAGATGCAGGCTCAGTCTCTGGGTGGGGAAGATCCCCTGGAGAAGGAAATGGCAACCCAATCCAGTATTCTTGCCTGGAGAATCCCACGGACAGAGGAGCCTGGCAGGCTACAGTCCCTCACAAAGAGCTGGACATGACTGAGCAACTGAGCACCATGTTATCCAGACTTTCCCCCTTAATCACCGCCATTAGAAACATCATTTAGTTCCTCCCGTGTGAAACAGGTGGATGGAGAGCCGGGGATCAAGGAAGGCAGCTGTGGAGGTGTCTAGATTGTCAGGACAGTTTCACATTCCGCTTCTAAGTGCTTGGTTGTCCAGACATCCACAGACATCTGCAGAACCTAAGAGATAGAAGGACGATTAGAGAATCCAGTTTCCTAACTGGTGCTGGGACTAGACCCTGGAGAAGGGAATGGCAACCCACTCCAATATTCTTGCCTGGGAAATCCCATGGTCAGAGGAGCTTGGCAAGCTACAGTCCAGGGGGTCACAAACGAGTCGGACATAGCCTAGTGAGTAAACAACAAACAACTGGGACTAGCACAAGAGGTGGGATTTTAGTGGCCATAAAGCATCTTTAATAAACAGCACTCCCCACGATCACTCTGGTGCTTCCTTCCACATCAGTGCCTGAATTATTAAGAGAGCTCATTTGCAGCATTCACACAGTTGAAAGAGCTACTTTACGTGCTAATCAGAAAACACACACTGTCAAAAGGAGCTAATGAGAGCGTCATACAACTTAATCAAGCTTTTGCCTGAAAAACTGGATCTTTCAGAGATATTGACTATTCAGAGATGCTTGGCAGGCCTGCAAGAAGCCAACCAGAAGCCCTTGTACTTAAAGACATGGTGCTGAGCTGTTTTCATTATGAAGGATTTCCAATTCTCACCATGCTTTTCCAGCTACCTTGTTCATTCCCTCTAAAGTGGGAACCCCTGCAGGCAGGGGGCAGGTATCAAGGGCTTTGTCTTTTGATTTCAGACACATTCGTTCCACATAATCAAGCTCATGAGCATCCTGCAATCTGGCTGGGACTAAGATGTTAATACTTTTTAGGGATTTAATAAGCCCTGTTCATTCAGTGGGGAGTTGCTGAGATGGAGACCCATTCCTGAATCTGTGACAACTCATTGCAAATATGCCAAGCCCTCAAGATTCAGTTGGGTCACAGAAACAGCATAAGGCACTCTTGACCTACATTTTAAAAGAAACGTGGAGGTAAATAAATGCCTTCCACAATTTCTCAGCCTTTGAACAAAATGTTTTAAAAATAATGTTAGTTATGTAAATAAATGAAAGTCAATTAAATCCAATGTGTTTATTGGACTCTTAGAATAAAGACAGATGATCACTTTCAGGAAATTGGGTATATTAAAATTTCAAAATTAGCTCACTAGGGTATATTGATTCACATGCAAAAAAAGTATTCTTCATGCTACAAAGGAATTTTTCCAGTTTTTTTTTTTTATGACATAAAACATAAAAGCTCTGTTAATGCTTTCATGATGGCATGGTGGTGGTGGTGTGAAGTCGCTCGGTCTTGTTTGACTCTTTGCAACTCCATGGACTTTAGCCTACCAAGCTCCTCTATCCATGGGATTTTCCAGGAAATAGTACTGGAGTGGACTGCCATTTCCTTCTCCATTCTCATGCTTTCTGGAGTTATTTCTCCACTGATCTCCAGTAGCATATCGGGCACCTACTGACCTGGGGAGTTCCTCTTTCAGTATCCTATCATTTTGCCTTTTCATACTGTTCATGGAGTTCTCAAAGCAAGAATACTGAAGTGGTTTGCCATTCCCTTCTCTTCTCCACCATGCACGCCCATCTTGGGTGGCCCCACAGGGCATAGCTTAATTTCATTGAGTTAGACAAGGCTGTGGTAGTTAGACAAGGCTTTCGTGATATTTGTTTACAAATAATTAGCCCACAATAGAAAAGGTTGAATAATACATCTACAACCATAAAAGAAGACAGAGAATTTTCAATACCACCATCAAAAAAGGCACTAGGGACATATGGTTTTATTTTTTTTCTTAATTAAATAGTTTTATTTTTCAGGACTAAAGCTGATACACAGCTAGATATATCTTAAACATTAGGATCTATAAAAGTAAAATTCATGCCACCATTTTTTTCTAAGTCAAAGTCCAGATACATCAAATCACCAAAACCCATTTCACAAGAATGCCAAATTACATCATTTCTTTCTCTAAGAGTGTCGTGGACAATTTATTGTCAAGAATTTATTATTGGGCTTTCCTTTGATCCAGTTCACTGTATGAAGTTAGCACTGAATTAAAATTACCTTGACTTCAGTGAGCCAAAACCAAAGTGTCCTGGGGCTGTTTCAGTGGAATACAGGCTAAAAATATTAATGAGATCATATATAATTACTCACTGTCACGTCATGAGATCCTGAAAAAGCCAATGGGAAAATGCTAACTGGATTCTTGCTTCAAAAATACCAAATAACATGACAGTGTAATGCAAGGACTCAGAAATCAACTCAGTAAATTTTCCAGAAATAAGGTCATCATGTCTCTTATCCTGGGGGAAAAAATCTTAAGAAAACCCAAAGCATTTTGAAAATCCTTTTGCTCATTTAAACTGTGCAAAATGAATTTTACAGTAATTTTTCAGCCTGTCTTGCTTTTGTTTCTAGTTCTCCTAACCATTGAGCAGTCTCTCCCTGCTGTTTAAATGGTTATTCTCTTTCAGTGAGTAAACCTCAATTTCAAAGATTCTGGGGTGTGTGTGTGTGTGTGTGTGTGTGTGTGTGTGTGTGTGGTGGGAGTGAGGGGTTGTGAATGTGTGTTCAGTCTTGTTTGACTCTTTGCAGCTCTATGGACTGTAGCCTACCAGGCTCCTCTGGGCTTTAAGTCACTGTCTAATTGCACACACTTCACTTCTTTGTCAGCACCACAACCAGCTCACAGCAGCCCTGCAGGACACAGGAGGCTTCAAACAAGGGGTTGGCTGAGGAAGTCATGGAAACCTGGGAATATTTGGAAGCAAAAGAAACAAGAATTACCAATTATTTTCAATTCAGAAAGTTAAGGAATGACTTATGCCTTAGATATGTTACTAAGATCTCCCCTGCAGTGTCCCCAACCACATCAAACTCAGCAAGTCTGAAACAAAACCCATGATCTTTTCCCCACCAAAATGTGATTTTTCTCCTAGACAGTTTTTTTGCAATGAATGAATGATCCTGCTGTCTGCCTAGGTTTCCTGATCTTGACACTTGGAAGGGAGTCCTCCCTGACTCTTCCTCCTTTTTCACCTGTCCCACCTGTGGTCATTTCCAGAGCCCTCTCCTTGAGCCTCCTCCACATTTCACAATCACATTCACTCTCATTTCCCTTTGGTGCTCAGCCCACCATCATGGCTCCCTCACCTGCACATTCTCCCACCTGGTTTCTCAGCTCCAGGAATGCCTGCCCCCAGGCCACTTTCTAACCAGAGTTGCTCACCAGGTATGCCATGAAGGAATTACAGGTGAGCCTCTCACCCCTAGTGTGGCCAGGGAAAGCCCACTGCACTCATCCCAGTGTGTTGCACAAATATCCCTTGTCTGTTTGCTTCTCAAAATGAGAACAATCGGAAGCACTAGGCTACACAATAAACACTGTTCCTTAGCTGCCAACAGATCAGATACAGGCTTCAGTCCAGCTCAAACCTAGAAGATGTAATTTGCAAAGTGTGTCTAGTGACTGGGCTGAAACTGTGCTCATGCATTTAGGAAACCTACAAGATATATTAAAGACTCAGCCAGGCTCATGAAGATAGGACCAAAAACAAGTCAACAGATAGAAGTAGAATTAATTTCAAGTAGAATTAACCTGGGTAGGAGGTATCAATATCTGAGGTTTCAAGCATCAATTTCTGGTAAGATGAGAATGACATTTAAAACAATTGGGCACAAAGGAGAAAGTGGCCTTCGGAAATGTGTCTGGGAATAGGGGCTGGACTTCATAAACTGGGCTTATAGACTGTGGCATTTAAAATTCATAATGGACAGTCATGTGGAAATACTTAGCAAAGCATCTGAAATTCAAGTCTAGGGCTCAAGAGAGAGCGAGCAAAAGGAAAAGATGAATATGAGAGCTATTCATAATGAGATTAGATGAGGGCTGAGCCCCAAAGAGAAGACTGAGCTCAGGCCACTGAAGAAACCCTGTACTTGAAGATGGATGGAGGATAGGGTCCAGGAAAGGACTGACAAGTGTCAGTCAAAGGTGCAAGAAGAGCTCTGGGAAAGCACAGTGACATGGAAGCTGAGAGTTCTGAGAACAGAAAGATCAGCTGCATGAGGTGTTGTCGGTTCTATAGAAGGAAGAAGTGATAAGAGGTGCTAAGAAGAAGCCATGGAACCCGACAATTAGAGGCACAGTCCAACTTTCAAAGAACAATTGCTGTAGTTGATGGTGATGGTAACTGTGCCAGTTCAGATTTTCCAAACAGCAGATGCCAAGGCAGATTATATATGCGAGGGACTTCAGGAGGCATTCTTGCAAAGAATAAAGAGATAAAGAAGAAGCAGTGTCACCAAGCTCAGGTTCAGCTTCCCACTGCTCAAGAATCCAACACGAAGAGACAGGTGTTGGCCAAAGAAAAGATGGCTTTATTGAGGAAGCTGGCAAACCTGGGGAGAAGGTGGATTCATGTCCCAAAGAACGAAATCCCCAAACCCCAGGTTTTGCTCAGAGATTATACAGAAGAAAGAGAAAGGGTCTACATGCTGAAGAGAAGATTTGGGATGCATAATCAGCTTAGGGACATTCTTCTGTGGTGGTGGTGAGGTCACAGGGAATCAACATCATCAACCTTCTAACTGGTCAGGGATTTATGTGCTTGTGGTCAGTGTAAAATTAACCTCTTCTACCTGATGGGGGTTTCAATATCTCCAAAACAGCTCAAAGGATACAGCTGAAAATATTATCTATAGCCCTTGGGGAAGAAGTAAAGGTCCTTTACTTTGATTGATGGCTAATCTGTTATTATTTTGTCTTGCTTGACTGTTGTTCTTTGTTTCTGCATTTTATTTCTCTGACTAAATTTATTCTTTGGAATTTGGGCAAGGCCATGGAAGCTAAAGTTTTTCTACAAATAAGAGGCAGGCAGAGGACATGGCCAGGGTGTGTCGTAGGAAAGACTCATAGGGTCCTGCTCCTTTACAGTAGAAGCAGGCCAAAGAGAGTCCACAGACTAAGATGCAGGTGTGACACCTGTCAGAGAAGGGAAATGAGGAGGTGAGCAGGGAGAGTCTCAGCTGCAGCCCGGCAATGGGGAAGCCCTGAACAAACCTCTCACTGGGAAACCCCAAGTTGACAGGATTAGTCATCAAGAGAACCTATGGTCTCAGGCAGTGCTGGGAGCAGCCCAGAAGGTGAGTGACCTCAGTGTCTAGGGAGGGGGGAGAAGTTGGAGTCTGCAGTTGGATTCTCCCTGCAGCAGGTTCACTTGAAGAGGATTGTCACATAGAAGTCAAAGTGAGTGGTTCTGAGAAGGAAGTAGTAACCTTGATACTCAGTCTTAGCTGTTCTCCTCTCTCTACATGGCACTGACTGAAGCAGAAAGACACAAGCATTTTAGTAGGCAGGCAAAGCCTGGTAAGGAGGCCATGTACTCTGGGATTTCCACCAAAAGCAATCATAGAAACCAGTAGCTAAATGACAGCCAAGGTCACATAATTCCATGGAGGTGCTGAGACGCCACCATTCTTTGCTCAGCAGCCCTGCCTCCCTCTTCAAGCCCTGCACTCTCCTAAGCACTGCCCACCGTGTCCAGGGTTTGGTCTGTCACCATTTACACTCAGCATGCACTGCTACCTCTAGCCTAAGTTTTCCTTTCCCTGGTGGCTCAGATGGTAAAGTATCTGTCTACAATGCGGGAGACCCAGGTTCAATCCCTGGTTTGGGAAGATCCCCTGGAGAAGGAAATGGCAATCCACTCCAGTACTATTGCCTGGAATATCCCATGGACAGAAGAGCCTGGTAGGCTACATGGGGTCGCAAAGAGTCAGACACAACTCAGCGACTTCAACTTCACTTTTCTTTCAAAGTACATTGAGATTTCTGTTTCTCTGGTTAAGTATCACTTTTATAGCTAAAGTCAACAAGTTGTACAAAAGCCAGCTCTCTTTAAGTCTGGTGAGGGGTGGGGGGATGAAGATGATGCCTTTGTAGGAATTCTGACCAAGGGTCTTGAGAAAGGCACCCAGAGGGTGTGATGACAGTCACCTCTAAACCCTGAGTGGCCCATCACATATGCACAGGGTCACCAGGTATCTATAGACCAAGTTGAAGAGCCCACCTAATCCTCTGCATTTCCTTCCAGGTGACCTCATCCACTTGCCTCCATACCTTCGAATGGACTTCTTGTTGAACCGAAGTGGTCCAGGCACAAGCAGGGACCCGAGCTTAGGGCAGGCATGCTTGGAGCCCCAGAAAAGTCGGACCCTGAAACGCCCCCCGGTCCTTGAGCCCATCCCCATGGAGGCGGCCTCCTCCACGGCCTCCACAAGGGAGGGACAACAGTGGCAGCAGGGGGCTGTGGCCACATTACCTCAGCGCGAGGGGGCAGAGCTGGGACAGGCAGCCAAGATGAGCAGCTCCCAGGAATCGCTGCTGGACTCTCGGGGCCATTTGAAAGGCAACAATCCCTATGCCAAATCCTACACCCTGGTATAACCAACGGCATGACTGGACAGCGGTTGTAAATACGGTTTAACAAAGTCAATCAAAGCTACCTTTTTTTTACGGAATTCCAATATTTATAATGAAAGAAAATTGCCAAAATATATTAAAAAAAAAGAGAGAGAGAGAGAAAATGCTGAAAAAAAAAAAACCCACAGACAGTGCAAAGACTCTCCTGCTTTTTTTCTGTCTGAGTGTGAGATCCATCTGTCTGGGCATCTGATTTTTTGGGAAAGAAGTCCAGTTTTATGATCTTCACGGGCTATTGCATTTTTACTGATTTTCTACAAAGTGCATGGGGGACTCATTCAACCTTCTGACTGGAAGTTCTATCACACAAGATTCAAAAGTATAAAAAAAATAGGAAAAAAATTTTTTGTGAATTTAAAAGGAACCTTGATTTGGGGGCTGGGGAAATGTTCGTCATGTTTGCACATCTTTCTTTCCCATTAGAAACTGGGTCCCCAATTTGACCTCCTTCTGTTGTTACTTAGAATGAGTACCGTCAGTGAAGGGGTGGGGGGAATCAATTTGTTTTGGTTTTCTTTTTGGTTTATTATTTTTTTTAATTTAATGAGACACTCTTTGCATTTTGTCTAAGCGAAATAAAAAAGAAAGGTGGTCTGCCTTTATTTCAATGTCTGCTTCTCTTGTCTTCTACTGATCGCTGGATCCTCCTTCCTAGGGAGGCTTGAGTTTACAAACGCCAGGGGTGGACCCAGAACCCAATTTAATAAACTAGAGTGGATTTCCAAGACTCTGATCTCTGCAGGACAGTGGGGAAGAACACAGAAGATGCAGTGAGTCTGAGTATTCATGAGGGTCTGGCCAGGTATTTGGAGCTCCCTCACATGCTCTGCTCCCTACCTTCCAATGATACTTGGCCCTCCAGTTTGGACCAGGGGTCAGCAAACTATGACCTGCAGGACAAATCCAGTGCACTGCTGTTTTTACAAATAAATTTTTATTGGAAGACAATCATTCACACTGCTTACATTTTGTCTATGGATGTTTTATGCCATGATAGCAGAGTTGAGCAGTTACAACAGAGATGGTATGGCCTGCAAAGCTGGAACTGTTCACCATCTGACTGTTTACAGGAAAAGTTTGCAGACCCTCACTCTGGAGTTCCATGGTTGGCCCCAGCTCACTGGAGCAAAGAATATTGGAGCAGGAAGGGGCCAACCTTCAGGGACCTGTCCTGTCACCACCATGACCAGTATCTAATTGTGCAGCAGAACATCTTAGTATCTGTTCCTCTAACTCTCTCTTCTGCACTCAGAGAAAACAAGTTCAAGATTAAGTGGTGTTCTGCTGAAATCTAACTCTTTTCCTTCCTCTCAGTTTAAATTATTTACCACATGGTTCATCCCAACAGAACACATACTCTTGAATAGTATGAACCATTTTCTTCTTACAGTACACTTTAGAAAGAATCCCCAACACACATATTCCCCACTCCAGATTCTCTTAGGTCTCATGTCAGAGGTTAGGCATTGACCAGAAAACTTGGTCAAATGCTGGTGACTGCTCAGTTGCCCAAGTAGCAGACTGCACAAATACCTTCCTTCCCTTTAGTGTTCTACAGGCTCCCCTAAAGCCACCACCCTAGGCTGGTGCCAGCCATTGACGTCTGGACTCATGTTCAGGAATTTCTTTCCTGTTGTCCCTCTTGCTGTCCTTCCGTTCCTCCCTTCCTTCCTTCATTCCTTCTTTTCCAACATTCCTTTCTTCCACTTATTTTCCAAGCAGGCCCGTTTGCCTACGTAGATTCAGCGACACTGAGCATCTGCAGAACAGGTCAAGGACCATGCCAGGACCGCCTGCTGGTCCTGATATTAGGTGACTCCCTGGATGCAAATTGTTTTATTCTTGCTGTGGCTTTAGACTTTAATCTGTGTTGACAGCTTATTGTTTTCATCCTCACAGGCTTTCACAGACTGCTTTTTTTTATACAAAGAAATGAAATGTTACTTTCTGGGAAGAAAAATTAAAGTTCTATCTTTCATCAACCTAAAACTTACTATATTCCCCCAAACTTAGCAATTTACCTTAAAAAAAAATTATCTCAAATTGTGGAAAAATAAAAAATTTCACACCGCATCTGTCTCTGGAATGGATTGTTTTCAATAATACTGCCTTGAAAATGCTCATTAAAATGAGTTTAACACATAAGCACTGTATCAAAAAGTAGTCCACCCTATCCCTCAGGTAGAGGCTTGGTTTTTTTGTTTGTTTGTTTTTAATGTTTATTAGAATATAGTTGTTTTACAATGCTCTGGTAGTTTCTGCTCTAGAGCAAAGTGAATCAGTTCTATGTATATATACATCCCCTCTTTTTTGGATTTCCTTCCCATTTAGGTCACCACAGAGCACTGAATAGAATGTGCTATGCAGTAGGTCCTCATCAGTTATCTATTTTATATGTAGTAGTGTATATGAGGCCTGGTATTAATATCTATAAAGAGATCCAGCTTAAAGGGGTCTTCGTGCATTGTCCATTACCGAGAGTAATGATCATTTTCCTCTGGACTCTGCCCATCTCTAATCTATAATGCCTTCCTGAGGTCATCTTTATTAGCCTAAAAATCTTAAACGTTAAGTCGTGTCATACTCTTTATGACTCCATGGACTGTAGCCCACCAGGCTCCTCTGTCCATGGGATTCTCCAGGCAAGAATATTAGAGTGGGTTGCCATTTCCTTCTCCAGGGGATCTTCCTGACCCAGGGATCGAACCCAGGTCTCCAGCACTGCAGGCAGATTCTTTACCACTGAATCACCAGGGAAGCTCTCTGTCCATCTCTTTATCATCTTCAACTGGCTCCATCATTTACTTTATTTACCATGGTTACTGTTCATTACTCTTGTCTTGTCCCACTGGAGTGTCAGCTCCACAAGGTTATATCTCTTTCTTCTGTTCATTGTATCCCCAGTTCTTAAAACAGAAGAAGCTGGCCCATAGTAGGGTCCATCCTATAAATATTTGTTGAATTGGAAAAAAAGATTGGGGTTTCATAAGCTCAGGGTTCCTCAGCTGTGACACAAAACCCCTGGGTGTACAGGGTCCACCCTGCTGCTCTGTGTCACCCCATGGGCCTGGCAGGATGGGGGGGAGATAGCAGTGGGACTGATGGGGACATGGCACTCATGCCAACGCCTGGGTCATGAGGAACATCACATGGAGTGTCTTCCAGCATCCATGGAACCATGGAGGCCAGCTCATCACTTTTCAAGTATGGGGAAAACTGAGCCTCTCTAGGGTTCTCAACACTAATCAGACCTGGGCGGCACCACCCCCTCCTCCACTGTCTGGCAGGACCCCTTACAGCTTAGACTTCTGGTTGTGATCCACTCACTCACAAGTTGTTTTTGTTTTTTTTTTTTACAGTTTGATGGTACCTTTTTTCCTTTCCTCTTTTCAATCTCTTACTTTTCAAAAAAAGAAAAAAATTTGTGAAAGGTGACTTCAAACACATGGCAAAGAGTGCCTGTTTCGTCTCCCTAGACAAAACTTGACAAAGCCAGAGCACTCTTTGTGTCCCCAAAACTTCAAACCAGCTGTAGGGAGAAAAGGCAATGTTTATATCCTCTGGCAATGCGCCTCCCCAGAAAGGGCTGTGCTCTGCCTCAAAGAGATAGCCCTTCCTCGAGAAGGAAACAATTGGGACGTACATTCATGTGTGTGTCAGAGAAGATGCTCAGAAGGGACCAGAGCCAGGGGCTGAACCATGCCTGGGTGGGTACCAGATCTGCCCAGGGATCATGATCAGAGGGGAAGCAGCATTTCCAACCGTGCTGTGTGTGGATGCCGGGGTTCTGTTCTCAAAGAGTTATTCAGTTTTTGCCTCAATTTCTCATCTTCTGAGGTTTCCCTAAGGGCTCAGTCCCCAAAGTAGAGGGGACCTGGTTTTGTCCCTCTATGGAAAAATACTTAATCAGTCTATGAAAAAGATGCTTCTTGTTTCTAGATATAAAATTATAAGTATCACATGAGGTTGTGACTGCTGAGCTGAAGAAGTGATGGCTCTGTGCTGATCCTGCATCCAGCCCCTGGGGAGGTGGAAAATGAGGACCCTTACCCTGAGCAAGAGTACAACCACTGTGCTCACACTTGGCACTGCACACATCAGACATACCCTGTATACCACATCAACAGCCTCCAGCATCTGTCTCCCCATCCAAGGTGAGAGGTTGCTCTGCTACTGTCCAGGAAGGTGACCTGATGACAATCCCAAGAGATGCTCTCTGCTCTTGCAAAGCCAAGGACAAGCCAGGTAAAGATGCATATGTCAGAAGTGATTGTATTTCAATGAAGTATTAGCCCAATACTGTACCTTTTCTTCTGGTGGCTTAGCCACCTGACAAGAGAATATTCCTGCTGCACAGAAACTACTCACTTCTCTTTTAAGCTCTTTCCTGATCTTCACCTTGGTGGATCTTAGAGGAAGATATTCAGCCCACTCATGGGGCAAGAGTTAACCCTCACCATCAGGTTGCTGACATTTCCTTTTGGAATAGGAATCTTTTATATCAAGCTAAGAGTAATGAAGATGCTTCCAACAAGGTCTCTGATAGCCCCCAGGAAGAGGACTTTCTTATGGCTTGAAGCCAACTGGAAAACCCTCCAGAGTTCATCCATGTCAAAGACTGTTCTCAAGATATACTTGTCTGCCAGCCTCATGCACCATTATGCCTGATATGGTAAACTGTGTTTGTTTAATTATGTCAAATCATAAGAGGATTTAGAGTTGCAAGTCACGTGATTTAACAGTAAGAACACTGCCTTGACAGGCTTGTCTCTGACACTAACCCTTCTGGGAACTCACTGGGAGATCTCGTACTTGACCATCTGGTGCTTCATCATCTGGTAGACTTGACTGGACCAGAGGATCCCTCAAGCCCTTCTGGTTCAGCAACCAGCTAATCATTTCAATGTCAACCTCATAGCTGAGCTCCTCAGAAGTGTGTGTGAGTGTGAGGGCTGCAGCTCGTGTTCTTTTTTGTACCCCTTTAGAGGAGTCAGAGAAAAAGGGTAAATGTTTTTAAATGATGCTTACAAAGTGGATGTAGGCATGCGGATGTGTCATAGAACGTAAACAAACAAACAAAAAAAATGGTGCTCTAAGTGTCCATTCCCAGGTTGTTGTTGTTCAATCTTGCCCAGCATTAGGGTCTTCACGTCAGGTGGCCAAAGTATTGGAGCTTCAGCTTTGCCATCAGTCTTACCAATGATATTCAAGATTGATTTCCTTTAGGATTGACTGATTTAATCTCCTTGCAGTCCAAGGGACTCTCAAGAGTCTTCTCTAGAATAGCAGTTTGAAGGGATCAATTCTTTGGCACTCAGCCTTCTTTATAGTTCAGTTCTCACATCCATACATGACCACTGGAAAATCCACACCTTTGACTATATGCACCTTTGTTGGCAAAGTAATATCTTTGCTTTTTAATACACTGTCTAGTTTTGTTGTTGAACCCAGGTACAGGACAGATTTTAAACTTTGAAATTCAGCTAATTGTGTTTTGGGGCTTTATCTTCACGGAAGGGGAAAGTGAAGAAACAATCCAGTTATTAGAAGGTTTCAAAGTCATCGAGAACTCACTACGTGCTGCATAAAATCTCACGTTCTGGTGTTGAAAAGACCAACCTTCCCTCAGGCCCTTCTAAATAAAAGCTTCTCTTGAGGTAGACTCTTTACAAACACCCTGATCAGCCGAGTTCTAAATTTGTGCCGGTGACCCTTGTGAGAGTCAATAGGAAAGTGATTTTTGTCGTTGTTGCCATCGTGGGGAAAAAGGCTGGGGGTCTGTCTTTGGAGAGCATGGTAGCAGTCACTCCATCCGCCAGGCCACTGCTGCTGCTGCTAAGTCACTTCAGTCGTGTCTGACTCTGTGCGACCCCATGGACTGCAGCCTACCAGATTCCTCTATCCATGGGATTTTCCAGGCAAGAGTACTGGAGCGGGATGCCATTGCCTTCTCCACCACAGGACGCTGGTCCTCCTTAGTACCTGGACTGGCAGGTACATCACACCCCACACCTGCAGACATTTGAGCCAAGGTGGAGCAGCGGAGGCTCCCGTGAGGCCAGTAGCTCTGACACTGACCCAGCTCTGCATGGAGCGGATGAACCCTTCAGAATCACCTCCAGACCCCAACTCATCTCTCACTCGCTCTCAGCAGGCAGACAACCAGGAAGCAGAGGCCATCAAGGAGCTGTGACTTCCTTTTCCTGTGTGCAGCCCAAACTATTTACAAGAGCCTTACCCCCTCACTCATATTGGGTTGACCAAAAGTTCATTTCAGTTTTTCTGTAATATCTTAGGAAAACATCCAAATGAACTTTGTTTGCAAACCCAATATTTCCTTTCATATTCATGTGCAAAAAATTTCAATTCTTTCCCATTGAGGAAAATGAAATCTTTCCTGCCTCCACTCATTGTAGACACCCCCCTCCCCCCACCAAATGCACATCTTGCAGACGCGCGCTCATGCTCTCTCACTACCTTTTCCTCCTATCCCCGAAGCTGCTCTCCTGGAGGACAGAGATGACTTTCTTGTGGCCAGATCCCTGCACCCTCACCAGCCCTCATCCAGTCGACCTCTTCTGAAGCCTTGGAGAAATGGTCTTCTTCCCAGTTTCTGGTTCTTTGCCTTTTTGGGTGAATTTTTCTCAGTGACATTGGTAAAGTCTTCTTTCTCCAAATCTCCTTTTAAATATGTCTATTCCCGGAGTTCCACCCTCACTCTTGTGCATTTATTTGTCATCTTGGGCAGTTTCAGTACCTCACTTGCCATCCCAACCATGAGTTCTCACCTATGGTCTGCTGATTCCTAGAGGCACGTGTTTTTCCAGCTGAACTTTTGCCCTGAGCATCGTCCACATCCACAGCTTTTCTGTCCAGATGTCCCATGTGAACCTCAAGCTCCACCCACACGACACTGATGACCACGTGCGCCCCACTGTTCCTCGCTCCCCACTTGTCCAGTCCCTACCCTAACTCTAACACATGGCTCTACCAGCCCATCCACAATGCTTCCTCTCCCCACGCTCACTAAGCCTGTCTCTTATTGGCTCACATTTCCCCTCAGCTTCCTATTCTCTCTCCTGCTGTAATTCAGAGCTTTCTTCATATGAGCTGATGCCTAAACTTGGTCTTGGAATCCAGTAGTGAGCATTATCCAACCTTACCCTCTACACCAGGGCCAAATGAGTTTTCCTACCATAAAGTTTTCATTGAGTTACTTATTGCTTAACATCTTTCAATGATTTTTATCCCCTTAAGTAAAAAATTTGCACTCTTCAATTCACCATGTAAGACTAGTCTTGATCTGGTTCCTGTCTAGACAGATGAGACTACTCTGTTATCTCCATCAACACCCCTTATTCACATCTCTCTCTCTCTCTTTGTCTATCTCTCACACATACAGTGTTTTCACCAGTCTTCAATATTTGCATTGACTTTTTTGCCCTCATGACTTTGAACATGCCTATTCCTCTATCTAGACCATCAAACCCTCAATTCATAAATCTGAATAATCTTGCTCATATTTCTAAGCTCAGTTCAGAGGTCACCTCCAATGAGATAATAGTCTTCCCCTTTACTCACACGCTTAAGGCCAGGAAGAGACTTGGGCTCCATGACCCTGGAAGTGCCTGTCTTTGCCTCTGTCACGGCACCTCCCACTTTGACCTATAAGAATTTGCTTAGAATCAGCCTCTCCCTGAGGCTGTGAAATGTGAGAGTGCAGGAACCGGGTCTATAGTATAGACCTGTCTACACTTCACTCAGATATCCTCAGATTCCTTTTACTCAGTCCCCTCTCCCATCTCTTGACTTCAAGTGTCGACGCATGTGACCCTTTTGAGAAGAATTCCCTTTGGCTGCCAAAGCAACTTTGCCCGTAAGTAAAGGGAGTTTTTGTCCCAGGAGTGAAGCAGCCTTTAGCCAGCCCCTGACTGGTGTGTGCATACGTGCTAAGTTGCTTCACTCATGTCCAATGCACTGAGATTTATAGACCGTAGCCCACCAGGCTCCTCTGTCCGTGGTATCCTCCAGGCTAGAATGCTGGATTGGGTTGTCAAGCCCTCCTCCAAGAGATCTTAATCTTCCTGACCCAGGGATCAAACCTGCATTTCTCACGTCTCCTGCATTAGCAGGTGGGTTCTTTACCACTAGTGCCACCTGGGAAGCCCAGGACTGGTGCCATGGCATGGAATCCAAGCCGTCTTGCCCAACTGCAGGTCAGCCACTCCCCTGAGCCTCACCTTATTGTCCATTTCTCTGAGAGAAACAATTCTAAGCCGTGAACTTTGCCTGAAGTTGTGTCCTGTTGCCACCTGCCTTCCTTCTCACTGGCCTGGAGGAAGTAGCTACTGTGAGCAGGATTAGCACCCATCACTCTCCCTTTCCCGCTCCAGCGCCATGGCTCAGGCAGCCTCCAAGAGCTCACAGAGTAACACATGTAGCAATGCAGGGTCCCACAGAACAAAATGCTGCCTAAACCCAAGAGACTCGCTTACAGCAAAGACTGTGTGACACTGGGCACCTGCTGATGGGAGCTACAGGTCCTGCTATACCCAGAATCTCCCCGATGCATGACAATGGCATCTTAAGATGCAGCTAAGATGCTGGATGGGCAGTGACACCTCATGAGGCTAGGGTCCTGTGCTTCAGGAGACAGCATGTGTTTCAAACCAACAGCCATTATACAGTGCAAAGTCCCCAGTGGTAAGATACATGGATCCAGAAACAAAAGTGTAGGAGCAAGAGTGACTTCACTCACCATCTCCTCACCAATGACTCACAAAGAAACTTGTGATTTCATTCCCACAATTTTGTTGGGTGGGTCTAGCGACCCCAGGGACAGGGAGGAAATGTTTCCACCAAGAGACACAGTGAAAGTTACATTGAACTGCAAGAAGCAGCTGTTTGTCCATCCATCCTGAATTCTTTCTGACCACAGATCAGGATCACAATGAAGGCGCTGGAAGAGTTGCCGGCAAGAATCAATTCCCTTTGTCATCACCAGAAAGCAGGTGTTCTACATAACAGGTATAGAAGGGAGCATGTTAGGTACCCACATGATTCCCTGGAGTATCTCTTGGTGTCACTCACTCATTTTTAACAGTGCCTGAATCTGAGTAGTAAAGGATCTCCCTGTCAATGCAGGAGACACAAAAGACATGGGCATGATCCCTGAATCATAAAGATCCCCTGGAGGAGAAAATGACAACCCACTCCAGTATTCTTGCCTAGAGAGTCCCATGGACAGAGAAGCCTAGAGGGCTACTGTCCATGGGTGGCAAAGAGTCAGACATATGATAACTATGCCTGCATGCACTGAGCCTACAACAAGCTAGTAATCAAGGGCTCCATCCACTCAGGGATGAGGGTCCTGGTGACCCCATCAAACAAGCAGCCTGGATCAGCAAGAAGGTGAAGGGAATCTATGAATGCCAGAGGAAAGAGATGCTGAACATCAGATGTGGGATCAGCTGGAGCAGAAGGAGCTGCAGTCTGTTCCTCTCAATCTCCTTTTAGAGGATTTCATACAGAAACTGAAATCAACCAAATTCCTGCTTATTTAACTTATATGCAGAGTACATCATACAAAATACCAGGCTGGATGAAGCACAAGCTGGAATCAAGATTTCTGGGAGAAATATCAATAACTTCAGAAATGCAGATGATATCACCCTTATGGCAGAAGCAAAGAGGAACTAAAGAGCCTCCTGATGAAAGTGAAAGAGAAGAATGAAAAATCTGGCTTAAAACTCAACATTCAAAAAACTAAGACCATAGCATTCAATCCGTCCCGTCACTTCATGGCCAATAGATGGGAAAACAATGGAAACAATGACAGACTTTATTTTCTTGGTCTCCAAAATCGCTGTGGACAGTGACTGTAGCCATGACATGAAAAGATGCTTGTTCCTTGGAGGAAAAGCTATGATAAACCTAGACAGTGTTTTAAAAAAGCAGAGACATTACTTTGCCTGTGAAGTTCTGTATAGTCAAGCCATAGCTTGTCCAGCAGTCATGTACGGATATGAGACTTGGACCATAAAGAAGGCTGAGCCCCAAAGAATTGATGCTTATGAACTGTGGTATTGGAGAAGATTCTTGAAATTCCCTTGGACTGCAAGTAAATCAAGCCAGTCAACCCTAAAGGAAGTCAATCTTGAATATTCACTGGAGCAACTGATGCTGAGGCTGAAACTCCAATACTTTGGCCACCTCACGTGAAGAGTTGACTCATTGGAAAAGACCCTGATGCTGGAAAAGATTGAAGGCAGGAGGAGAAGGGGGTTGGCAGAGGATGAGATGATTGGATGGCATCACCGACTCAGTGCACAGGAGTCTGAGCAAATTCCGGGAGATAGTGAAAGACTAGGAAGCCTGGAGTGTTGGAGTCCATGGGGTTGCAAAGAGTTGGACATGACGAAGTGTCTGAACAACAGCAACAAAATCTTGAAAAATCAGGACAGGACAGAGTGATCTCAATGTGAGTAGATCTAAGCAGAGCAGTGTTGGCCGGTAGTTGGCCCTTTGGCAGAGGATGAGATGATTGGAAGGCATCACCGACTCAGGCACAGGAGTCTGAGCAAATTCCGGGAGATAGTGAAAGACTAGGAAGCCTGGAGTGTTGGAGTCCATGGGGTTGCAAAGAGTTGGACATGACGAAGTGTCTGAACAACAGCAACAAAATCTTGAAAAATCAGGACAGGACAGAGTGATCTCAATGTGAGTAGATCTAAGCAGAGCAGTGTTGGCCGGTAGTTGGCCCTGATGATGTCCCAACCCCACAAATCCCTCGGTGCTCTTTCATGTGCCCCTCCCCCAGTCTCTGGGGGCTTTTCTTTTAATGGCAGCACCTACAACTTTGGAGGCACCAATGGTAAAGAGTCTGCCTCCCAAGCAGGAGATGCAAGAGGTGTGGGTTCAATCCCTGGGTCAGGAAGATCCCCTGGAGGAGGAATTGACAACCTCTTCCAGTATTCTTGCCTGGAAAACCCATGGACAAAGGAGCCTAGCAGGCTACAGTCCATGAGGCGGCAAAGAGTCAGACACACAGAGCGACTGATCACAAAGCACATAACTTTCCTGAATAGGCTGGAGACACTGGCGTTGCATTTCCTGCAAGCTCAGAGGTAACTGGAGGGATCGTAGCCAGTGGCTGACCAGAGCAGGGGCTCCCCCACCTCCACACAGAGGAAAACCTGGCTGCCATTTATGTCCAAGAGCTAGGACTTTGCAGATACCACATCCTGACTTCTTTCTCTTACCAAACATTTCTCTCCCCTTTTCCTTCTGCTTTCTTCTGAAAGTACTTTGACAAGTCATGAAAGTCTTATTCTTCATTCTACCACTTTGTTCTACTCCAAGCACCTAGAATGTATTAGACATTCAATAAATATTTGACAATAAATAATTATTAAGAGTAGCTATCATTACAAATGATGATACCTCATTTCTTATTTTCTTTATTAAGAAATATCATTATCCTCCTTGTAAATCATGTTAAGAACTCTCTGGAGAGATGTTTATTGAAAATGGTCTAAATTTCTCAATGGACAGTACAAGTAAATCTCAGCCAAAAGTAAATGAGAAATGTAAGATTAAATCTTCTTGAAATGCAAAATGCTTTTCTGCACTCTCAGGGGGACATGAGCCAGCCCTGGGGGGTTGCTTTGCAGCTGTTCATGAGCCAAAGAGGAGGTAAATGGAACCAGCATAAGAGCTCCCTAATACTGAGCCTGACACACAGCCGGTGAAGCTTGCTCTGGATTGAGCCCTCTCTCCCAGACCCTCTTCGAGATAAAAAACTGGCAGGATGCTGCTCGAGAAGGCACCCCAGTGAAGGATCTTTTCATCTAAATTGACAGGCTTGGGAAAGAGGTAAAACAGTCTGTGCTTTGAAGCCAAGAAGAGGAAAGTCATTTGGTTTCTTCAGTGCGGTTGAACTCAACTAGGAAACATCCAAATTTAGCACTATCTTTGATGACAAAATCCTTTCCAGGTTTCTAACCTAATGAGGATTAACATTTGGACCAGCAGCAAGGGCTTTCAGAGATTGAAGACGAGATATTTATAGGTCTCACAATACATGTGGAACCTTTAACACCATTTCTTGAAATTTGAGTTTGGCATCCTTTGAAGTCTCCTTTGTGACATCCCACTTTGTGACTGATTCATCCTCCTAGCTCCCCACTAAGAAGAACCCAGTGTTTTTAACACCTGGGGCCAGAGACTGTTGACTTGAGCTGAGTGCAGCATTTCAAAAAGAGAGTTGGGGGAAAAAAAAAAAAGGCATTTCACAGAAAGTTAATATGAGTTAGACTTTGGACCAAAAATAATAAACATGGGAGAAGACGTTTCATTAAAACCCACCTATACAGTGGTATAGATGGAAACCACTGGCTACCCCAAACACACACCACACCTGCATCTTTTCATCAGGTAGGTAATCTTGAGACTTAACAGAATGGCTCACAGGGGGATTACTGGCTTTTCTTCAGTCATTCCAAAGATTTTTGCAGTGACTTACCCAGGTGCATGCATTCTACAGGAAAATTGAATCAAAGTGGCAAATAGTGTGAAAACTAGGGATTTCCCTGGCAGGCTGGTGGTCAAACTTTGCCTTCCAGTGCAGGGGACACTGCTTTGATCCCTGGTCAGGGAACTAAGATCCCACATGCCGCAGAGCAACAAAACCTGTGGGTCACAACTACTAAGCCTGCACGCCACAGCTATAGAGTCTGTACAGCATAACAAAATAGCCACATGACGCAATGAAGATCCTGCGATCCACAGCAAAACCTGATGCAGCCTAATAAATAAATATGTTTTTGAATTATTTTTAAAAAAGAGTGTGAAATTTGGAGCCAGATTACTAGCTCCCTATCTAGACTATTCCATGGATAAGCTTGTAACTTTGGGCCCCTGTGAACAATGGGCTGACTCCAAGGAACAGTGAGCCCTCCGTCTTACAAGAAACAAGAACTGCTGGCAAACTGTGCAAACTTGGAAGTGGTTCTTCTCCAGCAGAGAGTTCAGATGAGACCCCAGTCCTATTCAAGAGCTTTGCTGCAGCCTCTTGAGACCTCAAAGCAGAGAACTCAGCAACTTCATATCCAAACCCCTGACTCACCAAAACTGTGAGATCATGAACACGTATTGTTCTCAGCAGCTAAGTGTGGGGTCCCATGTTCTGCAATACTGGGTATTTCATACATATTTTAAGAAGCCTCAGATGCGTAAAGATGTGATTATTCTATTTCTCCATAACTGAACACAGCCTCCATTTCAATTAACGAACAAAAATAAAAACTCAATTCAAAGAAATGAATCCCTTCCATTTCCTGTTGGGTGTGTTCAGTTCAACTCAGTTCAGTTGCTCAGTCACTTTTGACTCTTTGCGACCCCATGAACTGCAGCACACCAGGCTTCCCTGTCCATCACCAGCTCCTGGGGCCTACCCAAACTCATGTCCATTGAGTCAGTGATACTATCCATCTATCCTCTGTCATCTCCTTCTCCTCCTGCCCTCGATCTTTCCCAGCATCAGGGTCTATTCAAATGAGTCAGCTCTTCCCATCAGGTAGCCAAAGTATTGGAGTTTCAGCTTGAACATCAGTCCTTCCAATGAACACCCA
>SJYC01022781.1:0-26373 GCA_006408675.1 Madoqua kirkii | reverse complement strand
CTTCAAAGAGATTCCTGCCCACAGTAGTAGATATAATGGTCATCTGAGTTAAATTCACCCATTCCAGTCCATTTTAGTTTGCTGATTCCTAGAGTGTCAACGTTCACTCTTGCCATCTCCTATTTGACCACTTCCTGAACGGCGCAGGGGCAGCAAGTGGTGACTGCAGTGCAGGGGCGATGCAGGGGCATCAAGGGGCAGAGAGGAGATACTCCACATCCAAGGTCAGGAACAGTGGCGTGAGGAGATATCCACCTTTAAGGTAAGAGAAAGCCAAGTAGGACGGTAGGCACTGAGAGAGAGCATCAGAGGGCAGACAGACTGAAACCACAATCACAGAAAACTAGCCAATCTGATCACATGGACCCTGTCTCTTATACACATCTAGATGTGTATAAGAGACAGCACCAAAACTGTGAGATCATGAACACGTATTGTTCTCAGCAGCTAAGTGTGGGGTCCCATGTTCTGCAATACTGGGTATTTCATACATATTTTAAGAAGCCTCAGATGCGTAAAGATGTGATTATTCTATTTCTCCATAACTGAACACAGCCTCCATTTCAATTAACGAACAAAAATAAAAACTCAATTCAAAGAAATGAATCCCTTCCATTTCCTGTTGGGTGTGTTCAGTTCAACTCAGTTCAGTTGCTCAGTCACTTTTGACTCTTTGCGACCCCATGAACTGCAGCACACCAGGCTTCCCTGTCCATCACCAGCTCCTGGGGCCTACCCAAACTCATGTCCATTGAGTCAGTGATACTATCCATCTATCCTCTGTCATCTCCTTCTCCTCCTGCCCTCGATCTTTCCCAGCATCAGGGTCTATTCAAATGAGTCAGCTCTTCCCATCAGGTAGCCAAAGTATTGGAGTTTCAGCTTGAACATCAGTCCTTCCAATGAACACCCAGGACTGATATCCTTTAAGATGGATGATGACAATTGAAGTTCTGGGACAGGGTTCTAAGGAACACACACATGGTTCAGGACAAGCTGCCTGGGGTAAGGGCTGGCCTCCGGCCACTGCTGCAACCTCCATGGGCTTTGAGTATCCCCTAACAGTCATGGCTAAGGTCTGTGGTCCTGCAATGGTGGCTATACCAGCACCTCCCCCCCATCATTATCTCCTGGGCACTCTGGTCCCCCTGTGAGGGACCTGGAGACTACCTTGGAACTGTCTAAACACCTCCATCAACTTTAGATCAGCATCTACCACAGGGCCATCTGCTCTGGCCCCATCCTAAGAAGTGTGCAGTGTTCCTGGACCATGTTTTTGGGGTTCCTCAAACTTCTGCATGACTCTTGGCTCTTTAGAGTTGAGGATCCAGTCCCCTACCAACACCTCTGTTCTAACCTCATTGCCTCCAAAGCACCTTGCTTGTTGAGTCCTTCTTTCCCTTTGTTAAGTATTGAAGAGCTGCCCTTACATTATATTCTGTGTCTCCTCCAGAACTCTGGCTTATTTTATATTCTTTGTACTCAGCTCTCTAAGCTTTCTCACCAAAACTCACAAATTCTTTTGTCCCTCAACAAAGCCCAGCTCTTGTATATCAAAAACCCCTTGGTTTTTAGACTGTTATCTTTGCAGAGGCTTTCAAAAGCCAGTTTTGGAACTCAAACCCAAGAATATGGTCTTTGTTCTAGGCATTATTATCCCTTCCCTGGAGATCTGGGAGACAGAAAGCTGCCTGGGAAGTTGGGAGGCAATGAAGTGAAAATATAGAGATGATCATTTGCTACACTGACCAGAATAACAGGCTATGAGGATATACTGAGAGGATTATGTTCCCTCCAAAAATATGTTGAAGTCCAACCCTGGTACCTATTAATGTGACCTTGTTTCAAAACAGACTTTTTGCAGCTGCAATCAAATTAAGATGAAGTCCTATTCAATTCAGGTGGGCTGTGCTTCAACTGATTGGCATCCTTACAAGAAAAAAGACATACACATAGGCAAACAGCCATGAAATGTGGGAAACAGATTGGGGTGATGGATCTACAAGCCAAGGAATGCCAAGGATTATCAGCATCATCAGAAACTAGGAAAAGACAAAGAGAGATTCTCTTCTGGAGCCTTTGGAGGGAGCATGGCCCTCTTGACACCTTGCTTTCAAACCTCTGAACTTCAGAACTATGCAAGGATAAATTTCTGTTGTTTAGCCACTCACTTGATGTAGCTTGTCATGGCAGCCTTAGGACACCAATACAGACAGCTCAGGGACTGGTTACCACCATGAAATAATTCCCACTCCACCTTTCTTCCAAAATCCATGAGCATATCAGTTATTATCCTTCATAGACAAGTGGGTAAGCAGCCATCCAGTCTTGATTTAAGCAAGAAAGAAATTTCATTGACTCAAGCAGAAATTCGAGGACTAGATCTCTTTAGCTTCAGGAATGGCTGGATCCAGGTGCTCATGTTACTGTTCACCCTGCAGCTTCCTCTCTTCTCCTCTTGCCCTTCATCCTTCCAAACTCAACCTTCCACCTGGGCTGTTTATGCTCCCCTTTGTTACTTCTTTGCTACTGTTTCCCAACAGGTACCCTTCCTCTTTCACTGTTCAGCCAATCAATCACATAATTTTCATCCTGAAACCTCATTTAGATGAACTAGTGTTGCATAGTGGTTAGGAGCACAAATTCTTAGCAGTTCTGCCTCTTTAGCTCTCTGTTCTTGGGCAAATCTCTCTGAACCTTATTTGTAAAACGGAGATAACAAAAGTACTTCATAATGTCACTTTGAAAATCAAGTTGAAAAACATGTAGTAAGCACAGTTCAGTTAGTTAATACGCACTAAAGGTAGTGATCAGGGCCAGACACTGAGGAAGTGCTGTGTTTTTGCCCCTATCTGTAGAAGCAGTAGCATATTAGGCAAAGTCCCTTTAAATTAATTGTGAAACAGTTCAAAGCAAGCCTATGACATAGAGTTGCCATTCCAGAAGTTATACAAATTGAAGAAAGAAAAGCTCAGAAAGGTTTAGTATCTTATCCAAGATCACCAAGTTAGCAATGAGTGTGGCCAAGATTCCAAAAGTAGGATTTCCATTTCCAAGTGTAGAGATTTCATCACTATGTGTCCCATCTCTTTCTTTACTTTGGTTTTCTTCCTCCACAACCAAAATACTCACATCTCCCTTGTCCTAAAAATGTTCTCCCCTCCCCACTGCTGAGAGCTGAATGTCCCCTGCAAGCCCCAAAGTGCCCATCATCCGCCTTCACCTGTCTTTACTAGGATCTCATAGAAGTAAGAGGCTGACACTCACCATTCCCGTAGTTCCAAACCTCACTCACATCATAACCCTTTACAATCTCGTTCTCTTTCTGGCATCCTCCCCAAAATGCTCTCTTGAAAATCAGCCAGCTGTCAAATGGAACGGCCTTCTTAAGGTCCAGCCTTCCTGACCACCCTGTAGAAGGGGGCCTGTTATCCATCCTTACTCTCTTTGAGATGTCCTATCCTCCTGGCTCCCCTAGTGTCTAGGTCTATGTAAGCTGCCAGAACAAAACATCACAGACTGGAGTCTTAACAGTTCTCACGGTTCTAGGGTCTCCCCTGGTGGCTCAATCAGCTAAGAATCTGCCTGCAATACAAGAGACCCAGGTTCCATCCTTGGGTCGAGAAGGTCCCCTGGAGGAGGGCATGGCAACCTACTCCAGTATTCTTGCCTGGAAAATGCCATGGACACAGGCGTCCGGAGGGCTACAGTCCATGGGGGTCACAAAAGTTGGACACGGTGACTAAACCATCACCAGTTCAAGGTCCCATAGCTTCAGTTCTTGATGAGCCCTCTTTTCCGGGCTTGCGGATGGCAGCCGTCTTGCTGTGCCTCAACCAGCTTTTCCTGGTGATTCCACATAGCCTGGAGGCTGGTTTCTCTTTATTCCCGTTCCCAGTTCCCTTTCCCTCCTCCTTCTCCCCCTCTTCTCCTTATCCTTGTCTTTCTTCTTTTTCTTCTTCTCCAACAGTGCTAACCCATCAGGGGGGCTCCCTTCTTATGACCTCATCTAAACCTAATTATCTCCCAAAGGCCCCACCTCCAAATACCATCCTATTGGGAGTAAAGGTGGAGGGACAGGGACATTCAGACCATAATGCTAGACTCTGTACCGCTCTCATTTGCCATCTGGGATCCTGAAGTGTTGTGTGACGTGTGTGCCCTCTGTCTCTTGCAGCGCACAGCCTCTCCAGTTAGAAGTAGAGATTGCCATTTCTCCAAAGCCATTAGGTCAATTGGAAAGAAATAAGAAAGATGTCACGTTCTTAATATCCCAGGGTTTTCTTTTTCCTTTTTTAAGCCATAGCCCAAAGGAAAGATAATAAGATTTTTTAAATACTTGTCTCTCCTAGGAGGGAGAAATACTCTTTTTAGAACAGAAGAGAAAAGGATAAGGGAAAAGAATTCAGTGCACATAAGGTCTCTGAGAACAAGCCAGGGACCCAGCCCAGTACAAACCCCAGGAGGAGGAGACAAGGAAACCTCTGATAGGTTTGAGGACCCAAGAGTCAAGGACACCCAGGGCCCCTGGGCATCAGAACAGGTGGGAGTAGGCGTCTGCATGGGATGCTGAGGTCAAGGGAACAAGGCAGGCTCACAGAGAGCCCAACCAGTGATAGCACACAGAGGATCCGCTGCAGCAGTGGGCAGTGTGGAAGAGAGGTCCCTGTCCGAGGGCCGGGCCTGGGCCCCAATAGCCCATGCAGCTGCAAAAGAGGCTGCCACCTACTGATGCCCAGTTTCCCCACCCCCACTGCCAGATCACCACTACGCTAGTCTCTGGAGTGATGTGTTCCCTTCTGAAGAGAAGGGCAGTAGGAAAGGGACCTGGGTGTTCATTGTGATTACCTAAGCCTCCCTGGTGTAAAGGATCCACCTGCCAGTGCAAGAGACTCATGTTCAAACCCTCTGGGTCAGGAAGACACCATAGAGAAGGAAATGGCAATCCACTCCATTCTTGCCAGGAGAATTCTTCCCTTGGGCTGCAAGGAGATCAAACCAGTGAATCCTAAAAGTAATCAAGCCTGAATATTCATTAGAAGGACAGGTATTAGCTAAAGCTAATACTTTAGCTACATGAAGAGCTAACTCATTGGAAAAAACCCTGATACTGGGAAAAGTTGAAGGCAAAAGGAGAAGGTAGTGGCAGAGGATAAGATGGTTGGATGGCATCACAGGCTCAGTGGACATGGGTTTGAGCAAACTCAGGGAGACAGTGAAGGACAGGTAAACCTGGTATGCTGCAGTCCATGGGGTTGCCAAAAGTCAGACATGACTTAAAGGCTGAACAATTCATTGTGTTTGTGTTGAATTAAGGGAACCACATTCCTACTTCTTGCAGAAAGGATCCTCCAGGGAGGACATAAGTTCTAAAACCCATGCTTTGACCCCTGTGGTCCTAAAAGCCAGTTAATTAAACAGTCCCTGCAGGGTGTGGCCCTTGTGTCTGGGGCTGGAGTTGAAGCTCTACAAGGAGGCAGTGGGGAAGGGAAGGGAATGTGGGTACCAGACAGAGGGAGGGGAGAGGTGGGAAAGACCCAGGACAGTGGGTCCACCCAAGTGGGAGCAGGCCACAGAACCTGCTAGAACACAGATGCCCTACTGCCTTGGAAGGGCAGCATTTCTATGGCGGGGTCAGCCTCCTGGCACCTGACACTGGTCCCGTGGGATGACAGCAGCATGTCTGTCACACCCACTCACAGCCCCCAGAGGAGGGGACACACCAGCTAGGCAGGGCCTCATGAGGGTTATGCCTGGGGATAGACTGAACACCCAGGGCTGTGGGAGGGGGCTTTGGGCCATCAGAAGGGGGAGTTCCATTGGGAGACTGTGGTCAGCCTGTTTGAATAATTCTGCAGGCTTGTAGAGAACTGAAACCTACAGCCTACACGAAGCAGGCCCTGGCCGGGTCCTCATAATGGGTCAGTGGTTTGGCCAGGGGACCTAGTCAGTAGGAGCAGTATGGGGAGCGGAACTTGCAGGTGGGCCATCAGAGGCTGCCTGTGTCTCCCAGGTGTGGGGACACATGTCATTTAGGCCTTGCACCAATCTCTGGCACCCCTGAGCCTCAGACTTTGGTGTCTTGCCTGAGATGCTGGCATCTTTGTCATGAAGCTAAGCCTGTCCTGCCCAGGTAGAGTCAGAGAGACAGCCTGCCCTCAGGAAGAGCCACCCAGCTGTGCCCCTCAGCCCAGCCAATGATGAGAACGATGAGCACAGCAGCACTGATACCTGGACCCTGGGCACTGGCCACCTGAGGGCTGAAGGACCATGACTGCTGCTTCTTCGTCACTTCCAAAGTGTTAGTCACTTGGTTGTGTCCAACTCTTAGCAATCCCATGGACTGTAGCCCATGAGGCTCCTCTGTCCTTGAGATTCTTCAAACGAGAATTCTAGAGTGGGTAGCCTTTCCCTTCTCCAGTGGATCATCTCAACCCGAAGATTGAACCCAAGTGTCCTGCATTGCAGGCAGATTCTTTACCATCTGAGGCACCAAAACCTCCCACAAATGCCCTGTGGCCCACTGTACCCAACCATGTGCAGGGAGAGGAATTCTGGGGAATGTAGTTCCAACTTGGCCAAATTCACTATTGAAGCCACCATGGGATCTGTGATTTCTGCCAGGCCCAGAGCAAGTTCCATATCCTCCTCGGGGAAGGTTTTTCTGACTGTCTCAGCTAAAAGTGGCCTGTGTATCATCTGAATCTCCAAACACCCTCCTCTTCTCTAATATTGCTGCTCATTTTGTGCTAGATAACTAGTCGTGATTACCTACTAGTCCCTTAATACTGATAATTAAGTCACTGTTTGTCAAGTCTCATCCTCTGTCACTTTTAATCCTCCAAACAGCCCAGAAATCAAGGATGAGAGTCCCCATTTCCAGGTGAAGAACCACAGCTCAAGAAAAGTGAAAAACTCACCTGAGCTGGGATGAGAGGAAGCAGCCGCAATGCTGAGAAACAAATCCAGTCTGACTGGTTCTGCCCCATCTCCTCAACAAGCTTTCAGCCACCTGAGGGTGGGACTGTGCTTTATCTGAAAAAATTTCATAGCAGCTAGCTTTGTAGCTTGGACAGGACAGGAACACCCTCTGGATCCATGCAAATCATTTTCCCAGGTGTGAAACAAAGAACACATTTTTATAGGGATGAGAACTGCAGTCACCAAATCCTCACATCACCACACAGTATTGTTACTGGTGGACCCTCCCTATTTACATAACCCAAGGCTCAGACAGTAAAGCGTCTGTCTATGAAGCAGTAGACCTGGGTTCAGTCCCTGGGTGAGGAAGATTCCCTGGAGAAGGAAATGGCAACCCACTCCAGTACTCTTGCCTGGAAAATCCCATGGATGGAGGAGCTTGGTGCAGGCTACTGTCCATGGGATCACAAAGAGTCGGGCATGATTGAGCGACTTCACTTTCAGTTTCAAGGCTATTCTTAGGGCACTTCCCACAGGTCATGTCTGGTCCCCTGACCAAGCCTCAGGTTCCCTGCACCCTGTTTTGTGCACACAGCCCCTCACTGGTTATGCTAACATTTTTGGAGGAAATAGGCTTGCAGACAGTCACTTGACTAAGGGCAGAGATTATAAGCATTCAGTTTAGTTCCATTCAGTTGCTCAGTCATGTCTGACTCTTTGTGACCCCATGGACTGTAGCATGCCAGGCTTCCCTGTCCTTCACAAACTCCCAGAGCTTGCTCAAACTCATGCTCATAGAGTTGGTGATGTCATCCAGCCATCTCATCCTCTGTCATCCTCTTCTCCTCCTGCCTTCAATCCTTCCCAGAATCAGGGTCTTTTCTAATGAGTCAGTTCTTTGCCCCAGGTGGCCAAAGTATTGGAGTTTCAGCTTCAGCATCAGTTCTTCTAATGAATATTGAGGGTTGATTTCCTTCATGATTATAAGCATAGAAGGTAAAATTTCAGGCAGCTAGAATTCTCCGTTTTCTGTTGATGGGTGGGGCTCATTTCCTTCCCTGTTGTTTGGCCTGAGGCCAAATTATGGTAAGGGTAATGACAACAATGGCAACCTCCTTCAAGAGGATTTGTGCATGCACTGCTGTATTCAGTGCCCCTGACTCTGCAGCAGGCCACTGTTGACCCATGCCTCTGCCAGAGGCTCCTGGACACTCACAGGCAAGTCTGGCTCAGTCTCTTGTCGGGACACTATTTCTTTCTCCTGATTCCTGGTGTACATAAGGTTTTATTTGTGCCCTCCAAGAGTCTGTTTCCCCAGTCCTATGGAAGTTCTGTAATCAAATCCCACTGGCCTCCAAAGTCAAATTCCCTGGGGGTTCTCAGTCCTTTTGCCAGATCCACAGGTTGGGAAATCTGCTCCAGGTCCTAGAATTTTCTTAACAGTGATAGAATTTCTTTTGCTATAATTGTTCTGCAGTTTCTGGGTCATCTGCTCCAGGGCTCTATGGTGGGGCTAATGGTGACCTCCTCCAAGAAGACTTATGCCACATGCTGGATGACCCAGGTCTGCTGCAGTCAGAGCTCCTGCCCTCACAGAAGGCCACTGCTGGCCCAAGCCCCTGCAGAAGACACTCAAACACTCAAAAGTAGATCTGTCTCAGTCTCTGTGGGTTCTCTGGGTACTGGTGTGCACAAGGTTTTGTTTGAGCCCTTCGAACATCTCTGGCATGTATGGGGATTAATTCTAAACACGAGTTCTCACCTCCTACTGTCTTTCTGGGTCATCTCCTTTGCTCTTGGACATGGGGGATCTTTTTTGGTGGGATCCAACATTCTCCTGTCAATTGTCCAGCAGCGAGTTGCAATTTTGGAGTTCTCACAGGAGATGATGAGTGCATGTCCTACTCCTCCATCTTGAGTAGCCCTGCCCATCAGAACAAGACCCAGTTTCACCCAAAGTCAGTCTCTCCCATCAGGAAGCTTCTATAAGCCTCTTACCCTGATCCATCAGAGGGCAGAGAGAATGAAAACTATAATCACAGAAAATTAACCATACTGATCACATGGATCACAACCTTGTCTAACTCGATGAAACCATGAGCCATGCTGTGTAGGGCCACCCAAGATGGATGGGTCATAGTGGAGGGTTCTGACAAAAGTGGCCCACTGGAGAAGGGAATGGCAAACCATTCACCATTCTTGCCTTGAGAACCCCATGAACAATATGAAAAGGCAAAAAGATAGGACACTGAAAGATGAACTCCCCAAGTTGGTAGGTGCCCAATATGCTACTGGAGAAGAATGGAGAAATAACTCCAGAAAGAATGAAGAGACAGAGCCAAAGCAAAAACAATGCCCAGTCATATATGTGACTAATGATGGAAGTCCAATGCTGTAAAGAACAATAGGAACCTGGAATGTTAGGTCCATGAGTCAAAGTAAATTGAAAGTGCTCAACAGGAGATGGCAAGAGTGAACATTGACATTTTAGAAATCAATTAACTAAAATGGACTGGAATGGGTGAATTTAATTCAGATGACCATTATACCTACTACTGTGGGCAAGAATCCCTGAGAAGAAATTGAGTAGCCCTCATAGTTGACAAAAGAGTCTGAAATGCAGTACTTGGGTGCAATCTCAAAAACAATAGAATGATCTCTATTCATTTCCAAAGCAAACCATGCAATATCAGAGTAATCCAAGTCTATGGCCCAACCCCTAATGCCGAAGAAGCGGCACGGTTCTATGAAGACCTACAAGATCTTCTAAAAGTAACATGCAAAAAAAGATGTCCTTTTCATCATAGGACCGGAACACAAAAGTAGTAAGTCAAGAGTTAGCTGGAGTAACAGGGAAGTTTGGCCTTGTAGTACAAAATGAAGCAGAGCAAAGGCTACCAGAGTTTTGCCAAGAGAACACACTGGTCATAGAAAATACCCTCTTCCAACAACACAAGAGATGGCTCTACACATGGACATCACCAGATGGTCAATACTGAAATCAGATTGTAAACAATCTTTGCAACCAAAGATGGAGAAGCTCTATACAGTCATTTTTTAAAAAGACCAGGAGCTGACTATAGCTCAGATCATGAACTCCTTATTTGTAAATTCAGACTGAAATTGTAGAAAGTAGGGAAAACCACTAGACCATTCAGGTATGGCCTAAATCAAATCACTTATGATTATACAGTTCAAGTGACAAATAAATACCACACAATTGCACTCATCTCACACGTTAGCAAAGTAATTCTCAAAATTCTCCAAGCCAGGCTTCAACAGTATATGAAACAAGAACTTCCAGATGTTCAAGCAGGATTTAGAAAATGCAGAAGAACCAGGGATCAAATTGCCAACATCTGTTGGATCATCAACAAAGCAAGAGAATTCCAAAAAAAAAAAAAAAATCTACTTCTGCTTTATTGATTATGCCAAAACCTTTGACTGTGTGGATCACAGCAAACTGTGGAAAATTCTTCAAGAGATGGGAATACCAAACCACCTTATATGCCTCCTGAGAAATCTATGTGCAGGCCAAGAAGCAACAGTTAGAACTGGACATGGAACAACTGATTCCAATTGGGAAAGGAGTACATCAAGGCTGTATATTGTCACTCTGCTTATTTAACATCTATGCAGAGTACATCAGGTGAAATGCTGAGCTGGATGAATCACAAGCTGGAATCAAGATTGCCGGGATAAATATCAATAACCTCAGATATGCAGATGGCACCATCATTCTGGCATAAAGTGAAGAAGAACTAAAGAGTCTCTTGATGCAAGTGAGAGAGGAGAGTGAAAAACTTGGCTTAAAACTAAATATTAAAAAAAAAAAAAACTAAGATCATGGCATCCAGTCCCATCACTTCATGGCAAATAGATGGGGAGACAATGTAAACAGTAAGAGGCTTTATTTTGGGGGGCTCCAAAATCACTACAGTTGATGACTGCAGCCATGAAATTTTAAAAATGCTTGCTACTTGGAAGAAAAGCTGCTAAGCTGCTGCTAAGTCGCTTCAGTCATGTCCAACTCCGTGCGACCCTAGAGATGGCAGCCCATCAGGCTCCACTGTCCCTGGGATTCTCCAGGCAAGAACACTGGAGTTGGGTTGCCATCTCCGTCTCCTTCTTGGAAGAAAAGCTATGCCCAACCTATACAGCATGTTAAAAAGAAGAGACTACTTTGCCAACAAAGGACCATCTAGTCAAAGTTATGGCTTTTCTGGTAGTCATGTATGGATGTGAGAGTTGGACTCCAGTGAAAGCTGAGTGCCGAAGAATTGATGCTTTTGAACTGCGGTGTTGGAGAAGACTCTTGAGAGTCCCTTGGGCTGCAAGGAGATCCAACCAGTCAGTCCTAAAGGAAGCCAGTCCTGAATATTCATTGGAAGGACTGAAGCTGAAATTTCAGTACTTTGGTCACCTGGTGCAAAGAACTGATTCTTTGGAAAAGCCTCTGATGCTGGAAAAGATTGAAAGCAGGAGGAGAGGGGATGACAGAGGATGAGAAGACTGGATAACATCATCGACTCGATGGACATGAGTTTGAGAAAGTTCTGGGAGTTGGTGATGGACAGGGAAAGCCTGGTGTGCTGCAGTCCATGGAGTCACAGAGTTGGACAAGACTCAAGGGCTGACCTGAACTGAGAATTCCCCATATCCCTCCAAGGGCTTCTCTGGCTCCTAGTCTCCATCACAGATCTTAGGAGCAAAATGCTTAGTCACTACATCGTGTTCTACTCTTTGTGATGCTATGGACTGTAGCCCACCAGGCTCCTCCATCCATCACTTCTCCAGGCAAGAAAACTGGAGTGGGTTGCCACTCCCTTCTCTAGGGGATCTTCCTGACCCAGGGATCGAACCCATGTCTCCTGCATTGCAGGCAGGTTCTTTACCACTGAGCCACCAGAGAAGCCCAATAGAAAAGATATCCATGCCAATTTTATTGAGGAATGAATAGATGATGAAAGGTTTCCCAGAACCTGGGCTGATGAGGTCTGGAAATGCCTACCTTCCTTGCTTTGGAGGATGTATGGCTGTTTGCAGTACCAGCTCCCTGCTGCAGAAAAGGCTGTTCCCAGAAACATCCCTGGGAGTCAATAAAGACTTTGTTGTTGTTGTTATCTTCTTGAAAGATTAAAGGTTTATTATAAGAAGGAAAATAAATCTGATGCTGTAAACAATTTCAAGACTCTTCTATGAAGAGAAAAAAATCTCTCATGGTAGTAAGCAATGGCTGTTTCTAATTAAAGTTTCACTGCTAATATTTTATGACCTCCAAATAAGTATTCAAATTGATATTTTCAGCCAAAGAATCCTTTTGAGTTGAGGCCCAAATAAGCAATCTGTGGAAGATTTAGGCTTGTTTTGTCCAAGTGTCTCCTGGTTAATGGAGATTTTTTATGTCTTTATATTTTTCCCCCTTTTTATCTTTGGTCTGGGTTTGATTAAACTCTCTCCAAGGCTGGCATGCCCACTGCTATCTCTTCTAACCACTCAAGACTCTTGGCCCTTCGTATTCAAGGTTCTGCTGTCACTCCCTACACAGGCTCCATTGCAGAGGTGGAGCTCATGGCATTATGGGTAACATGAGAGGTCATAGGGCTGTTACCATCCCCCTGTTCCTTCCTACAGACTCAAGTGAGGAGTCAGTCTACATCTACAGATATCAACAAGGAGAACTTTATGGAAACATTATGAAATACTCTCATAAAAATAAGTAATAATAAAAAGAATCAAATTAATGTTACATGTGAAAATATTGCATGTACCAATGTCAGGGTTTTCTTTTAAAATCATCATCATCAGTATTTTGAAATGCACATTAATATTGTTGTTCAGTTGATAAGTCATGTCCAACTCTTTGAAAAACCATAAATTGCAGCATGCCAGGCTTGCCTATCCCTCACTATCTCCTCGAGTTCACTTAAACTCAGGTCCATTGAGTCAGTGATGCCATCCAACTGTCTCATCCTCTGTCACCCCTTTCTCCCCCTGCCCACAGTCTTTCCCAGAATCAGGGTCTTTTCCAATGATTCAGCTTTTCACATCAGGTGGCCAAAGTATTGGAGCCTCAGCATCAATCCTTCCAGTGAGTATTCAGGACTGATTTCCTTTAGGATTGACTGATTTGATCTTCTTGCAGTTCAAGGGACTCTCAAGAATCTTCTCCAGCACCACAGTTTGAAAACGTCAACAAGCTTTCTTCATAGTCCAGTTCTCACATCTGTACATGACTACTGGAAAAACCATAGCTTTCACTATACAGACCTTTGTCTGCAAAGTATGTCTCTACTTTTTAATAAGCTGTCTAGGTTTGTCAGCTTTTCATCGAAGGAGCAAGTGTCTTTTAATTCACTGCTGCAGTCACCACCCACAAAGATTTTGGAGTCCAAGGGAAAAAAAATCTGTCACTATTTCCATTGTTTACCCCATCTATTTGCCATGAAGTTATGGTATCAGATGCCATGATCTTCATTTTTTGAATGTTGAATTTTAAACTAGCTTTTTCACTATACTCTTTCATCTTCATCAAAAATTCTTTAGTTCCTCTTTGCTTTCTGCCATTAAAGTTGTATCTACATGACTGAGTTTGTATGATACAGCAACAAAATTTGGAGGTTTGTTGTACAAATAAAAGTCACCATAGTACTTAATTGCAAATCCATGAAACAGTAACAGTTGACCTTGTCCTCCCCCTAGCTCTGGGCATTGCAGGCCGGAGACTTTTGATAACTTAGGGCCCATATCCCTTCTCTATGGATACCAAGTGATGGGCGGCCTTGTAAAAACACTGAAATCAGATGAGTAGACAAAGTCACAGCTACTAATAAGCCGCCCAGCAAAGATTGTAATCCATGTCTGAATGACTAACTTTTGTTTTTCTCCATTCAAAAGCCAGAGGGGATTATAGAATCCAGCCAATTAAATGATGAGGAAAAAACCAAAGCCATTCCTGGGAAGAAACAGTCAAGAAAGTGGCTGTTATGTGGAATTTGCACTGGTTGGGGGGTGGGGAGGGAGTGGAGGAAATTGCTCTATTTTTCACTTTAGGGACCTCCACTTTATCAAGGGTAATATGTGTCTAATTTGTGCAAACTGTGTTTTAAAGCCAGTATCTGGAGCAATAATTCCTGAATGGATGATGGCTTTGCTGCCATTGTTTTCTTTTCTTTCTTTCTTTTTTTTTTTTTAGCCAGAACACAAGTAGTTGCCCATCCAATGGAGTTCAGTGAAGGGCCAGAAAGAGGAGTGGGGACATCACGAAACTAGAAGAGGGGAAGAAAAGAGTCACTCAGGTTTCCCAACAGTTGTGTGTGTGTGTGTGTGTGTGTGTGTGTGTGTGTGTGTGTGTATGCTCAATCATGTCTGACTCCTTTTGACCCCATGGACTGTAACCCGCCAGGCTTTTCTGTCCATGGAATTTTCCAAGCAAGAATATCAGAGCGCATTGCCATTTCCTCCTCCAGGGGATCTTCCCAACCCAGGGATCAAACTCAGGTCTCTTGTGTCTCAAGCACTGGCAGGCAGATTCTTTACCACTGAGTCACCTGGGAAGCAACTTCCCATTACTTAAGAGAGTGCTGACCTGAGGTCAGTACAGAACCAGACTATTTTCATGACCACATGGGAGTTCTGGGTTTTATTAACAGGTTCCAGCTAATGTTTCCTGGTTATTAAACTCTAAACACATTTTCTATAGTGTAGTTTTGGTGTTTCTCTGCCATTTCCTGGGATGTCTCCATGAGACACTGTTGAAGACCCTTTCCAAGAAGACTAAGGGAGTTTCAGAACAGGAGACCTTGGCTGCCACATGCAGGTTCTGAATCTCAGAATAGGCAGGTCAGGGACATCTCCCTCACCGGTGCATTTGAAGGGGGCATACTTTTGGTTGGAACCAACAAAGGTCATACATTTGCCCACAAAATGAAATAGAAGAGATAGAGGTGTCTATTAATCATGGATTTTTTCAAATATATTGGTGTTTGCCAGATAAAAAAGGATTCAAGGAAATGCCTGAATGATCCAAGCTTCTAAAACTAGTTTGAGCTGCTGTTCTTCCCAATAAATCAAAAACTATTTTTAAATACATACCAAATTTTTGGCATTTTCTATTCAATTAAAAGGAGAATATAAGTCTTTCAGATGATGTGATTCTCACCTTCAAATATTTTGCCATCTGGTTAGAGAAACAAAACCAATACAGTCAACAGATAAAAATAAGACAAAACAGATTAAACTTAGTGCCAAATTAAGTATCCAGGGAGAAGGATAATAAAGTCAGCCTAAACTCAACAGGCTTCCAGGAGGTGGTTATGTCCATCTTAGAAGGAGGCAGATGGAGAGTGCAAGGAGGGTGTGTGAAAGGAAAATATTAGAAGAAAGGAGAAGATGGTACATGGGATGTTTTCTCGTTTTTTGTTTTTTTGTTTTTTTGTTTTTAACAAAAGATATGTTCATACTTTGGGCTTTCCAGGTGGCGTTTGTGGTAAAGAGCCCACTTGTCAATGCAGGAGACATGGGACACGGGTTCAGTTCCTGGGTGGGAAAGGTCCCCTGAAGGAGTGCGTGACAGCCCACTCCAATATTTTTGCCTGGAGAATCCCATGGACAGAGGAGCCTGATGGGTTACAGTCCATAGCGTCACAAATAAGGCAACAAAGGGTCAGACATGATTGAAGTGATTTAGCATGCACACACACATGTTCATACTGTATTAGTTTTATATAAGTGATAGAAACAATGAAAAATCAAAACAACGGTAGAGCAAATTATTTAAAAGGAATAACCATCAAGCAACACTATTGACACAAATCAAATATTGTTTTGATTTTTTTCAAGTTAATGTCAATAGCTTAGATATGGAACTATTAGCAGAAGAACTAAGATTTCATCTCCCGCATGGTTCTTAAAGTGAAAGTGAATCGCTCAGTTCTGTCCGCCTCTTTGTGATCCCAATACAATCCATGGAATTCTCTAGGCCAGAATACTGGGGCGGGTAGCCTATCCCTTTTCCAGAGGATCTTTCCAACCCAGGAATCAAACCAGGGTCTCCGGTGTTGCAGGTGGATTCTTTACCAACTGAGCTATTTCTTATTTTCCCCTAAATTTGGCAATAATGCCTTACACACTATAGACGCATGGTAAAAATTGACGGAAAAGAGGCTGTGGTTTAACTTTTAGGCTAAAGTGAAATGCTTTTCCAGAAAAATACTCTAGGGGGGAAGACATTTGTATATAAGTTCATCTAATTATCAACTGGCCTTGTGAAGCCTCAAAATTAACAGTTTGCCTGGAGAATCCCAGGGATAGAGGAGCCTGGTGGGCTACAGTTCATAGCATCACAAATAAGGTAACAAAGGTTCAGACACGGCAGCAGCAACTTAGCATGCATGCACACACATTCATACTGTATTAGTTCTACAGCAAATATCTAATGGAACCTTAGCAGTTTCACTGATTTTTATAACTTTCACTGGCAGCAAATTCCACTTATTAATTAGACTCACAAACACACTCGCATTTCTTTTTCTCCTTTTAGAATCATTTACCTGTTAATGTTATCAAATTCTCTAAACTTTTATTATTTGAGTAAATAATCAATGTGACTTGGGAAAATAATCTATGTATTTTTCTTGTTCTTAAAATGAGCACATCAGCCTTACAAATTTCTGTGGGAAGCAAGTTTATATTATACAGAGTGTGTTTCCAGTCAAAAGTGATGATGAAGATTAAAAAATATGGAGTTCACATGAGGGTGACTGCCAGGGGCCAGCAGGAGGAACTCCGCCCATGGCAAAGGTCATAAGAAGGAAGCTTGTCATATGCAAAGGCATAATCAGGCCTCAGAAAACCCCCTGTTCCTGAGCATCTACCCCCAAAACCAGAGTACTTTACAGAGGGCTCTGCCTCATTTCTCTCAGAGAAGGAGTTAACTTGCAGCTCCAGTTAAAAACTCCTGGGCGTGACAAGAGTGTTTCAACTTACAAATTCTGAAGGTTATCTAGCCTGCCTGTATAGGTTCGTCCAGTCACATGTGATTGTTTACAACCCCCCAACTGTGAGAGGCACAAAATGTTTTAGACTTACTAAAGGCAAATTCTTTGGGTAAGTTAGAAATTATTAATATAGTGGGTTGGTTAGGAATTATATTGGTGAAGGATTTTTTCATTTGTGCCAATAATTACTGCTAATTCCCTGCCCTGGGTGTGACAAGGGTGTCTCAGGTCAAATCTCTCGGCTGACAGACTAGCTTGTGTGACAACCTCTCAACCATAAACAGCACAGAGAGTTTGGAGTATTCGCATAGGGCTTTTGTCATTGTTGAGTCAATGATTGCCGCCAGGCCTCCACATCCTTAGACACCTGGGAATATATTAATCAATGTATTTGGAATATAGAAAAGGAAATATAGTAGTTTTTTATGTTAGCAATACTAGACTTTTTGAATTAATGAATTTTCTCTTTTGTTATAGAGCACTGAACTCTATTATAAGTCACTGTATCCTTGCTATGCAAAAATGTAACTTTATCACTATCTTAAGACTAAATAGATCTTAAGGGAAACATTGGTGAAGGGTTTTCATTTGTTGGACTGATATTTGCTGCTAAATCTCCATATTCCCTGCCCTTATAATGAATATAACTAGCATATAGGAGAAATAAGTATTAACCTTTAAGATTAATCATGTTAAACCTTAGGTTAAGTAAATTCCTTTCCTAGTTGTAACTCACCCTATAGGAATGTAACTTTATTTGGAGGGTGGCACCTGATTTAAGAAAAAATCACCCCTGGAAAAATAAGTTTTCTGGTTAACTGACCAGTATCAGAAAGGGCCATAAAATGTTAGCAGACCTCATGGCCAGAAGATGATGGAAAAACCCATAAGATTTTTGTATAATTTTATATGAAGCACCTGACTGTGACAAGGGTCAGGTCTGCTGACCCCAGCGTGACTCAATATTCATCCCTATGCATAACAAAAGGTATATAAACAAACCTGAAAAATAAAGAAATCGGATCCGTTTCTGGAAAGACTGATTCCCCCATGTCGTTCTTTCTTGCTCCCCATTTTTCTGGCTGAATTCCCATCTGGAACATGGATGCTATTTCATGTAAACCAAGTTATTCAGCATCTTTTTCTCCACTAATTTTCCTACTACACTATCCATTTCTAATCTCCCTATATATCTGTAATTAAATATGTATTTTTCCAAGGACGCTGACTCTGTCCCCACCTTCGAATCACCCTGGATCCACCAGGGCTGGACCCCGGCAGGTGGGTCTCAAAAAGTTGGACAAGACCCTGGAGATCTCTTGAGGATCTTCCAGATGTCAACTACACATTGACACTTGCCATGGACACTTGCCAGCTACCTCTACAAGTATGAAATCATGTGCTGCTGCAGCTGCTGAACTTTAACACTCCCTGAAAGAGTTCAGGGTGGAAAGGAGAAATGAGACACTCTGTGCTCAGGGAAGAACTGGCAGGACAGGTCTTCAGATGCTTAGATATTTTCAGGTGCCAATTTTATGAGCTCAATTCTTATATCTCCTCATATAGAGAAAAACACTAAAATCCTTCATGATGATGTCTGCTCCTGTGACTGGCAGAAACCTTCTGGAAAAATACATGCTTGATTGCATGCACTCACTTCACCAAAATCTCACATATACACTCACCATCCCACCTGCTTCTTTGGCACAGTTTCTTAGAGCTATCTGAAACACTGTCTCCCAGGCTGCTGTCCTCATTTTGTGCCCAAATAAAACTTAACTTGCAACTCTCGTGTTGTGTAATTTTTTTAAGTTGACACCACCTAACAACACACCCCAGGAAGGACCATGTATTTGTATCCTCAGCTTAAGGACAGGGCGAGTCAGTCATCATCAGCCAGAGAGGCAACAATAACCAACAGAGCAGAGTGTAATCTCACCTAGCCAACCAACCCAGGAAGCACTTGCTCTTTTTGTCAACGTTTTTACCCCATCCTCAGAGAATACAGTGCTGAGAAGAGAAAGGAGGGAGGAGGAAGTTGAGGAGATGATGTAGCCTGCTCTATGAGGAGAAGAGAGACTTTAACCAAAGTTGACAGAGATGTTTGCAAAGGAACAACAGGGAATCTCGGGGACCAGAGGGAGACAGTTTGAAGACCCAAAGGGACAGAGATTCTGTTCAAGAACTGACTCAGGGAGCTGCTCCTAGGAGGAAGGGAGAGTACACACTGGCAGAGTTGGGAAAAGCAGAGATTGGAAAAATAAAATAAAATAAAACTACAGACTTCCTGTTCATGGTCCAAGGAGCAGACACTTCGTAAGAAGCCAAGTCCACTGGCATCTGAGTCAATGAATATGTTCCAACTCGCCAAAATTAGAATTTTCAACTTGTACATGAACCTGTGGCTCAAGTTTACTGGTGTTTCCCATCAGGAATAAGAACAAGTACATAGAAATCATTGCTCAATAGTAGGAGCTGAAGACACATAATTCATGATGCTATTTTTTCCCTGCTGTGGCCCTAAGTTCTAAAGCGTGTGCTGGTCATCAAATCGTGTCCAACTCTTTGCAACCTCATGGACTGTAGCCTGCCAGCCTCCTCTGTCCGTGGAATTCTCCAGGCAAGAATACTGGAGTGGATAGTCATTCCTTTCTCCATCTTCCCTACCCAGGGATGGAACCAAGGTCTCCTGCATTGCAAGTGGATTCTCCACCATCTGAGCCACTGCCTGAAATGCAGGAGACTAGGGTGTGATTCCTGGGTTGTGAAGATCCCCTGGAGAAGGGAATGGCTACCACTCCAGTATTCTTGCCTGGGAAATCCCATGGACAGAGGATCCTGGCAGGCTACAGTCCATGGTGTCAAGAAGAGTTGGACACTACTGAGCGATAAACACATAGGCAAGAAATTCTAAAGAGACAACAAAAGCCATTTTCTCTTTTTTACAGCAACCTGCATTGCAGTTGAGTTAAAAGTCTCTCACAATGGTTGTTTTGGCAAACACTACTTTTACCTAACAAAGAGACATGAAATATATATGCAAAAAGCCATATTTACATAAAGAAGCATCCTTTAAACTCAACTACTTGCTACAAAGTAGGTTTTAAGACCTACCATTTCAGTTATTATGATGGTGGAAGAATTACTTGAATGGAGGCAGAGCCCATGGGGGAATAGCCCAAGTAGTTCAAAAGTCTCAATTATCTATTAAAAAAAAGTTCATGTGAAATTATTAAGCTCTTTAGAATTATTTTTCAGTTATATTTTATCTTTTGTGCCTAAAATTGCCATTCATACAATAATGCCCTGGCACCTTGAAAACCTTAATGAGTGTGTTCAAGGCCTCATTGTGAATGCCATTCACATTAGTCCCCAATAAATTGCTCCAAGGGTCTTGCTATTTTGTTTTGGTAAAGAGCAAAGGAGAGCCTTTCTTATGAGAACTCTGTCCTCCTGATCTTCCACTTCACCACTTGAGAAGCAAAGTAAAAAGAGTCAAGTTGCTTTGCTCAAGGTCATGAAGCAAGCAAATCCAAACATGGTATGGACATCCTCTTGGTCTTCTGGTGAGTCCAGCATCACATGATGGGCCATGTGAGGGTCCATCTCCATCATCTTTATTCCTCCAGTATCAAGTGTACAGGGAAACTATACAGATGGGGTTTCCTCTTTGGGGGCTGTGTCTCTAGACCATAGACAATCATGTTCTAAAAGTGAATCAAGTGCCCAAGGTTTTCAGTTTTTGCTTTATGAAGCTTTTCAACTCCCATTGAAAGCTAAAGAACCCTGTTAACAAAACCTCAGTTCCTTTTGCTTTACTGTTAATTTCAGGGTTGACTCTGCTCATACATACACAGAAACACAAGTATATCTTTTGCTAGCCTTCTGTGTTACAAAGCACAGCTGTGGTCTGAGTGAGTCTGAAGTGGAGGACTTTGGTCTTTCCAGTCCTGATGGAAACTCTCTGGGGATCAGTCAGCTTGGTAGTTGTCTTTGGGGCATGTAACCTGACCACTACAAACCAAAATCCATTCCAAATTTTATTTATTTATCCTAATCAAGAAAGAAGCAGGACCACTGAAAACTCAACCTCAAAAGCCCAAGCGCAGATAATTTTCAGGTTTTCTGGAGGACTTTACATTCTTGTAACAAAGCTTCTAAAAGCCAGGAAATAAATGGGTAGCTGTGAAGGTGATTGAGTGTCCTGAGCTGACGTGTCCTTTGAAAAAATGTGTTGAAGTCCCAACCCCAAAACACCTGAACAGCCCTTGAAAGTAGGGCTTTTGCAGATGTCATTAAGTTAGGATGCAGTCCCACAGAATCAGAGTAGATCCTAAATTTAGTGACCAGTATCTTTTTAAGGAAAGCAACCTTTGGACACCAAAACATGGGAAGAACACCATGTAATTACAGAGGCAGATATGGGAGAAACGTAGCTACAAAGCAAAGAATGCCAACTATCAACAGCCACCACCAGCAACTGGGAAGAGGTTTGAAAAAAAAAAAAAAAGGTTCTACTCAGAATCTCAGAAAGAGCATCAGCTTCCCAATATCTTAATATCAGACTTCCAGCCTCCAGAACTGTGAGTGAGTTAATATCTGTTGTTTAAACCACCCAGTTTGTGACAACAGCATAAAGAAATTAACACAAGGTGCCAGAGGCTCTGAGCTTCCCTGTGGCTCAGCTGGTAAAGAATTCACCTGCAACGTAGGAGACCTGGGTTCAGTCCCTGGGTTGGGAAGATCCCCTGAAAAAGGGAGTGGCTACCCACTCCAGTATTCTGGCCTGGAGAATTCCATGGACTGTACAGTCAATGGGCTCACAAAGAATCAGACACAACTGTGTGACTTCCATTCATTCATTCATTCATTCCATAGGGTCTAGGTTATTGTTTGTTGATTGGTTGAAGTTTTCTCAGTAGAAAGCACATATTTCAGAGGCTTCAAGATTTCCTGACATCTCCATTCTCCCTTTCTGAAACTCAGAAAAGAGGGAAAATGTGATCTCATGAACACTTTCCATCTGCATAGTCATTCAGCCATGTCCAACTCTTTGTGACCCCATGGACTCTAGTCCACCAGGCTCCTGCGTCCATGGGATTCTCCAGGCAATAATACTAGAGTGGTTGCCATTTTCTACTCCAGGGGATCTTCCTGACCAGGGATCAAATCTATGTCTCTTCACATTTCCTGCGTTGGCAGCAGATTCTTTAATCACTATGCTACCTGGGAAGATACCCTCAAGGCTGCCGGTGTCTCATCTAGAAAGAGAAACAGCATTTGGACCCACCAAGCCCACTGCACATCTGGGTCCTGGACACAGAGCTTCCCTGGCTTCTACTTGGTCAACAGAACTAGCCAAAGACATGAAGATTTTGAAAACTCATTATATACTTCAGGGCAGCAATGGACAATGAAAAAAAAATCACATCAAACAAAACTCCTTGAAAGCTTTTGCAGGAGAAACACATCAGAGCACAGACACTAAAATTGCATTGACAGACGCCTCCAAATTTGGTAACCCAGATAGAGCATGGCTAGAAATCAGAACATAGGGCCAAGAGTCAGAAATGTTGGCTGTTCTCTATTTCTGTCTCCTTGCTGCTTTGCAGAGCATCTATCTCTGAGTCATCCTAGACTTCGTGGACTCCAGTATCACCAATATAACTACTTCTGAGTCGCCAGTGCATTGTTATCACATTATCATGAAGTGTTTATGGAACCCAAGGAGCACACTGGACTAAAGCAATGAGAAGTCCACAGAAACAGGGGTGAAGAAAAGCATATTCTGAATATTTGGGTCTTTAAAAATCCCACGCTTGTATTTCAAGTGAGCAGATGCTGAGGGGAATAATGATGGTGGATATGACATTGACTCTGAGCAGTCACCCTAGAATAGTTGTTGTTATTAATAGTCATGCTTGAATCTCCAGCCTTGGAACATCCCTCACGCGGGCCGGATTCTGGCTGCCCACATGGCTCTGAGCATGCAGAAGCAAAAACCTCCTCCCAAAAGCCAAGCACTTGTAGCAATCTGGCTCAACTTTGTGGAAAAAATTAACCAATTAAAGCAAAACCACTCTGAGACAACTTCAAAACTGGAAGTAGAGCTCACCTGTTAAAAATCTGGGAGGAAGCAATGATGTCTTTTAGGGTTCCACATTGCCAGGGACCCAATGAGGTCAGAGCAAAGATGGAAATATAAGTTGCCCCTCTTGGAGAAGAAAGAGCTCATAGAAAGGGAGGATCTGCTGGGGCTAATTCATGACAGACTGAGACTATAACAGAAACCAAAATAATGGCCAAATGTTGTCATGGGTTAAACTGTGGGCTCCCACTGAAAGGACATGGAGACCCAATTCCCAGAACCTCAGAAGGGACTTCATTTGGAGATAGAATCTTTACAGAGGTTATCAAAGTGAAAGGAGGTCATTTGTTGTTGCTGTTCAATTGCTCAGTCATGTCTGACTCTGCGATCCCATGGACTGCAGCATGCCACTGCTAGAGTTTGTTCAGGTTCATGTCCATTGAGTTGGTGATGCATTCAATCATCTCATTTTCTGCCACCCCCTTCTCCTTTTGCCTTCATTCTTTCCCAGCATTAGGGTCTTTTCCAACGGGTTGGCTCTTCACATCAGGTGGCCAAAATATTGGACTTCAGTTTCAACATCAGTCCTATCAATAAATATTCAGGGTTGATTCCCTGGATTCCAGTATGAATTATGTGCTTATAAAAACTGGAAATTTGGGCACAGATAGTCCAAAGAGTCAGACACCACTGAGCAACTAAGCAAGCATGCAAGCAAGACACATAGGAAGTCTGTGAATCTGCAGGCAGAAGACTGGCATCTATGAGCCAACAAGAGAGACCTGGGATGGATCGTCCCCTCATAGCATTAAAGGAACCAACTCTACCCATACCTTGATATTGGACTTCCCATCTCCTGAACTGAGAGACAATACATTTCTGCTGTTTAAGCTACTGAGTCTGGTACTTTGTTGCTAGGATTTTGCTTTGTTATCAAGCTAATACAAATGTCACCTCCAAAACCCTCAATTAATTCCATTAACCAGAATGATTTTTCTGTTTTCTATTTTTAGGAGGAAAAAGAAACCACAAGAAAACTAGTCAGTATCATTGACTGAGTCTTTTCTATTTTTATACATAGTGCATATTCTACCATGCATGTTCTGAGCGCTGTATAAACATGAAGTCATGGATTCCACAGGAGGCAGGAATGATTATCATCATCTCCAGTCTGTGGCTAAGGAAAATGAAGCCTGGAGAGGCCAAGGGGCTTGCTCAAGGTCACCAACATAGGATCCAAACCTAGCAGCAGCCCCAGCGCCATTGATCTTGACCACAGGGCTATACTGCCTATCTTAAACTCCCATCCTCTGGGATGGCAGGAGAGAGAGGAGGTGGGCACAGTGTCACCTCAGCAGCAGCTTGAGGATGTCTGAGGGGCACATGAGGCTAGGTGTGCAGGTTAGGGATAGAGGCATGTGGCCATTCTGACTTCTCAAGTCACAGCCTTTCCACCACATGTGAGCCCCATTTTCTTACACCTCTTTGTGCAGCTGTTCAACTGACGCCCAGAGTGTTTACTGGCTGTACATCTTGTTCATAGGTCCTGACCTCTAGGCCTTTGTTTTCACATCTACCATCAATGAAATAACACATGTGAAATAGCCTAGTGCCTGGCACATAGGAGTTGTTGTTTAATCACTAAGTTGTGTCCAACTTTTTTGCAAACCCCATGGATTGTAACTCACCAGGCTCCTCTGTCCATGGGAATTCCCAGGCACTTAAGAAACCTTGATCCATTTTAGATTCATTATGATTCTTATCACTAATTACTATTAATGAATGATGCCAAGCATACCAGTTGCTACAGGTGACCTCAGCCAGCTCTTGACCCCAAACCACCATATGCTTTATCTGAAAAGCAGACACATGTCTAGAGGCCAGTAGATGAACACAACGGCACATCTTTGTCTGCTTCAGAGAGCTCTGTCCTTCAGAGGAATGTCGAGGGACACATATTCATCATAAAAGCCAGAAGCTCTGTTTTGACCCAAAGATATTTAGGCCACCACCAAAAATCTCTGCTCTCGGACACTGCCCATATCCAGAGGCCACTGAGATTTTAAGACTTACTTACTTAGGCAGGAAATAGAGAAAAGTAAATTATAGGCATTCTCAATGCCCTTTCCCCCTTACTACTTGTTATATGTTGAACTGCAGTCCTATATTGAATTCCTAAGCCCCAGTACCTCATCAAAGGACTTTATTTGGAACTAGAGTTACTGCAGATTGAATTAGTTAAAATGAGGCCTCTGTTCCAGGATGACCGGTGTCCTTACAAAAGGGGGAAATTTGGACACAGACATGTGCACAATGAAGAAGAAGGTAGAGTCAGAGCTGCAGACCACTGCCTTAAATTAGAACGCTTACTGAAGGGATGAAAGCTCTACAACAGTATTTAAGAGGCAAAATAGGAAGAATTGGGTGAAGAAAAGAGAAAAATCAGAATTACTCACAGGTTTATTGAAAGAACATTGACTCCATAAAAAGACATATTGATAGGACGAGGAAGAGGATTTTTAGCAGGGGAATGTTTGTGTTTGGATATATTAATTTGAGGTGCCAGATGCCTTGAGAACCAGGAGTCAGCTGTATTTCAGAGTTTGAGGCCAGAGAAATCCAGGCTGGAAATGGGATTTGAGCATCAACATCTTATAGTCCAACCTCATTTGAAAATTTGAAATGGGAGGCTCATCCAGAGAAATACATAAAGTGAAAACAAAAGAATCAGTGCTTTCGTGGAAAGACTGGAGGAGAAGGATCAAACAGCAAAAGAGAGAACAGTAAATGAGATACCAGGGGATTCAGGACAGGGATTCTAGGGGATGGACACAGGGAGGTCTGGTGTGCTGCAGTCCACGGGGTCACAAACAGCTGGACACGAGCAGCTGAACTGAACCGAGGGGATCCAGGAGAACAAAGGACCCAATAGCCAAGGGATAGAGTTTCTGAAAGAAAGAAAAACAACAGGGTGAAAGCCAACAAATAGGCTGAGAGAGGAACTGGAAGAACATAGCAACATATGGGCCACCAGAAAGCCTGCCTTCAGACAAGGGTCATGTATTGAGACCCAGGTATGGTGTGACTACAATATTTGGAGGGGCCCAAGTATTACAGGAAAGCTAGGCTTTTATTTCCCATCTAAATGAAAGTGTGCCAATCAGTTTAGATGCTGATTCATGTTTCAAAATCTCCATAGAGGATTTAAGGAGATGGTTTGTTATTCAGTCGCTCAGTCATGTCCAACTCTTTATGACCCCTTGGACTGTAGCACGCCAGGCTTCTCTGTCCTTCACTGTCTCCTAGACTTGCTCAAATTCATGTCCATTGAGTCAGTGATGCCATCCAACCATCTCATCTTCTGTC